>JACEFZ010004743.1:127500-187588 GCA_014155875.1 Cepaea nemoralis
CATCCTGGTAGCATTGATCAAATGTATAGTAATATGTCAGGCTGAAGCAATCAGCTTCAAATTATTACTAAGATTCACGGTCCCCAGCATGGCGGATAGGCAGTGAAACGGTTAAGGCCTCTGGGTGTTTATGCTCGTGGCTACCGTTGCATTCGCATTTTCCTGATGTTCGAGTGGGAGTTTACGGTTCCGTCGCCATGCTACTGAGTTGAGTGCGTGGCGCGACGCTGTGAGCTGTGAATTTCGTGTGAAATGCTTTTAAATCTGCCCGAGGTTGTGGGGCGTGATCTACATGTTCAGAGCAATGGCGAATGGCTATGTCCCAGAATTGAGCGGTTTTTGTGCCTTATGCAGAAATGTGTGGCTGCTGGTCTTCTGGTTACTGCCTTTTCCTTTCTTTTTTCCTTTTTTTTTTTTATGACCATGAACCGTGCTTTCGTGGAGGACTGTTGTTTTGGCATTCTGGAGACGGCATTATGTACAGTGAAATGTTTTTTACATCTGTCCGAGGTGTTGTCGTGTGATCTGCATGCTCAAAATGTCGTAGCTGGCTAGATAACATCTAGAAACGGAACAACAACATCCAGAAATATCTGAATATATGGCGACTGGTGTGTCGCAGAAGTGAGCGGTTTTCTTGCCTTATGCAGAAATGTGTGGCTGCTGGTTTTGCTAGTGATTGCCGTTTCCATCGATGATGAACTGTGTTTTCGAGGAGGACTTTTGTGTTGGCATTCTGGCGACGGCAATATATACAGTGATTTGTTTCTTTGCATCTGTTCGGGGAGAGAAAATGGCGTGGTGGCTAGAAAACATCTAGAAACGGAACGGCAATATTTAGAAATGTCGAGACTTTGTGGGTGAAAATCTGGTCGGGAAAGTGACTGCCAATTCCATCAGAGGTGAACTGTGTTGTTCGTAGAGGACTTTTGTGGTGTCATTTGGGCGGTGGCATTTTGCACAGTGTGCCTGAGCGGGCCGTTGTTTGTCGAGACTCCTGTCTTTTCCACTTTTTACTTGGGGCATTGAGGAACATTGCATGTGATATTCACTGGCACGGCAACGGAGCATAATGGTGACGACCCTTTGCTGTGATATTGGAACCGCGACTGAAAGATAAACTCCACCGACCACTAAGTGAACTAACAAAGACAGTTAAATTCACACAAGAGACAACATTGCAATTATAGACAAATCTCAAGCGAATGAAAGAAGAAAAGTCAATTCTACAATGTGATGACACTCTTATTTCAAACAATCAAAACAACTATGGTGACTACCGGACACAACGTTAAGTTACAGACCCTGAGGCAGAAATAACCACACACAGAAAGTTACATTGCATTCAGAATCACATAACACATTCGGAATGGATAAATCCGATATCGACCTCAAATATAACCCAATCGGGATACACCTAATTAACAGAAAATATCTTGAAGAACAAGTAACATATAATGCATTAGTTTGACCCATGATATGTTACAATGTGGTAAAGAAAGTAAGTCCCCGGTTTCTATGCCGGACCTGCGGCCTGCATGTGCTTATTGTAATTCATTTTATAACTAGCTTGCTACAAATATCCATCCTTCTACTATATCTTTACTTTCCATTAATGTATTGCTATTTCTAACATGTATGACAAGTACCGATGGTTTTAAATAGCTAATTAACTGTATAATCTGAAAACGTATTCATCTTTTCCTTGCACCATGTGAGTAGATTATCTATATTCCAAGACCAGTATAATATAAATGCCAGACATAAATGTTACCACCGCAAGTATTGACCTGGTGACACAAATGCTGTCAAATACTATCCCTCTAAATAATGGCATCTACTCGTTTTTAAGTTTACAGTTAACCAAAAGCCGGACAGATGTAGTAGAAGTACAATCTTAATCACCATGTAACAAAACACGGCGTTCATATCACACCAGAGTCGTTCGTTTCTAGTAAACATACACAGTAACAGCTGATCGTCTTCCGGGTCACTGTAAACTCAACCAGTCTCTTCTACCTCTGCTTGTTTAAGGTTGAACAGTGTATTATCATATTTAGAATAAAAGTAGGAGGGGAAAGGAAGATGAAGTGAAGAAGAATAGGAAGAAGAAAGGGGAGGGGGAAGAAGAAAGAGAGGAAGAAGAAAGGGAAGAAAATGAAGGAGGGAAAGAAGTAAATAAGATGACAATGAAGACCTTAACCTTTTTCACAGTAGCTGATCAGGAGATGTTCTAAGAAACTTGATTGTATTGGCCTCTTATGTGTGTGTCCACAGCCCACAATTCACACGGCAGAATAATATCTGTTTATAGCACAATAATGACACTTCAAAGGTGGAAAACAACCTGCCACCAATACTGATCCACTAGTCCCATTCTAACCTGACATATGTGCTTCCTTTTGATTTACCATCAAATGCAGACGACGCCAGGTGGGCATCAATGTGTAGTAGATGTTTTCTAACACACACGCACACACTCTCTCTCTCTCTCCTCTCTCTCTATCTCTCTCTCCTCTCTCTCTCTCTCTCACACACACACACACATACACACACACACACACATATATATATATATATATATATATAAGTGTGTGTGTGTGTGTGTGTGTGTGTGTGTGTGTGTGTGTGTAGACATAGACATAGAAAAACACAACCACAACATAAAGACAAAAAAGATGCAGTGAAGTGAAAAGTTTATTACAAGAACCAGGTAGCGTGAAAACTATGTTACTAAATGTATACCTAATTGTTAACCGAGAAATTAATGCGAGTTACCTGGAAATTGCATTCGGCAGAAGTATGTCATTTAGGGATCATAGGAAAGAAGTTTTAATGAGATCTAATATGGAAGACTATGGCAGAAATGTACATCGAGTAAAGAATATTGTTTATACGATATCAAAACCTGATTACCTTGGTATTTAAATATAGATTGGGACTGCTCACGGTGTTCAAAGAGTCCACTAGTGAAACTAGGCCGCATACAGAATGAAGTTAGGAGGGTGATCCTAGAATGCACATGGGACACGCCGATAATGTGTATGAGATATATCCAAGCTTTGCCAATGATTGCGGACAGGCTCAAGTTACAGCAGGCTAAGTCGTATCTCCAAGTGACTGCTGACAATGAATATCCCCAGCATGAAGCCCTGGATGAAGATAATGGCCACATGCTGATGCGAGGATAATCATGGATGGTTCAGTCAGATGACAGATTCAGAGTGTGTCTGACAAAATTGGAAGAGAAGTGGGTCAGAATTGCAGAGGAAATGGCAGACCTGTGCATGGTCATAATCACATGAATCGTGAGTTAGGGATTGGCCAATATATAGCGTTGAATGGGAAGTATAACAATTGATACACAGTTCGCGCACAAGTGATGTAAAAAACCGTAAACTGATTAGAGACATTAGACGTAGACAGTCACAATGGTTTGGTCACGTTATCAGAAGAAATACATTGGAGAACTTTGTGACAACTGGCAAGATCGAGAGGAAGAGAACAAGGGGAGGGCAGAGAAGTAAATACTTGGAAGGCTTAGCCACGTTTTATGGTCTTGACAAGAACACTGAGCTGATCCACGATTCAGGTGATCGAGTGAGATGGCAAAACATGATTCCCGGAACGCTTACCGGCATGGCACATGATGATGACGATGATGTAACCATCCACACGAATGGATATGTGCAAAGAGGCAAAAGAAGTGCCCCAGGGATTATAGCGAATGTTAACTGTCTGTGTTTGGTGTAGAAGAGCATGGCATATGATACCACAACATCTAGCCTAAGAGTGGAGGTGGAGGCAGTCGCTGCGGAGTTTTGCTATCTGGAAGACAAACAGCATACACATGTCGTGTTTATAACTAACTCACATTGCAGGGTGAAGATAGGTATGCTTTGTGCAGAGTAGCATGCGTCAATTACATCATCAAAGATAGGGAGCATCCAATGGAACCTGTTCTCAGGTCATTCTGGTGTTTAGTGAAGCGAGCAAGTAGACATATTGGCTGTATCTGCACCGCATGGTGGGTTACTGGTTCATGATCAGGCAGATGTCTGGGTGCTTTGTATATTGCGGAAGAACAGATACACAATCATTGTCTGGAGAGATGCGACAGGGAGGACCAGAGGGTCTGTCCGAAACACAGTACTCATATTGCAACTGGCACCACTAGTATTAGGACTCTTCACTGGTTGTTGAAGATGCCGCCGGAGTGCATGAGGGAATATTCCGAGAGCCGTAATGTTACCTTGATTGAGAGCCTTGATTCCACTCAAATTAATTGATACCTTCGTGATGGAAGAAAAATGGAGTAACAAACACTGAGCTTTACACATGGTACCCAAACAATACCCAAAGACATACCAATTGTCTCCACAGGAAGTCTCTCCTGTTCTATTCTGGCTTGAAGGGGACTCTCAAGATGTTATCGTGTTGAGTCGCTTGTACGAGTTATCTAAGAAGCCTGGCCTTGTGGCTCCAAGATTAAATAGTCCTTGATATTGGGTTTTTTCTGGAAAACATTGCTCTGGAATCGACCCATCCTTGTTAAATTCGGTACTAGAAAACTGTTTTGGATATACACTTGCAAACAAGGCGCTGTCCACACCATCCAAGATTCGGAGCTTTGATGACTATAATATATTCTTAGTATCATATCCTCAGAGATCAGCGGGGCTGAATACGCTTGCCATGAAACTGCTTGTGTGCCCCTGTAGGGCAGGGGGTTGATTCCCTCCATCTGTCAGTTGCACTTCAACGTTGAATTCTCTTTCAGAAAGCAAAGGAAATTACTAAACGCAAACTTGGCTAGTAAATTAACCTGGTGTTGCAGCTGTCCACAGCATCATGCAAAGAGCTTGCACCATGTTTAGCGTACTATCAATTATGCTATGCCAGCTAATACCACCGCCTTAGACCTTTGCATTGTAACCTCAGACTCATAATTTGTTGGTACATAGGTCAATATGTCAATACATGTTTAGAGAAAAAAACCTCCCAAAAACTTCCAGAGTAGACAGGCTTTACTGCCACACAGCACCCCAATGTGACATTCTCCTGACATTTAGTCTAAATTGCTTCCAGAGAAGATTTCGATTAAATGAACAGAAAGCATGATAACAGAAAATAACACCGAGTTTCCCCTGGCGCCGGCGTTGAGCGGGAAAGACAGTCTGGGATTTAAAGAGACCTAGCAAACAATTTTACCATTTACGATATTTGATTTCAATTTTATGGCGGTATTATCGCGATTCATGAAAGCTAGTTTAATGCTCCCGTAAATATGACATGCAGCTTACAAACACACCGACACATACACGCATATACACGGCATATATTCTCTCTCTGCCTCTCTCTCTCTCAAACTCTCACATATACACCAGATGCACACACACACACACACACACACACGTATATATATATATATATATATATATATATATATATATATATATATATATATATATAAACAGAGGGGGACTTATTTGGTGTGTACATATATTCTCTGCATTGCCATATTGGCAGTCTCAGTCACCTACGTCTAAGTACACTTGTTCTTGCAGAGAGGGGCTGAGGTAATTTGGAGGAGATAGGTTCAATCCTCAGGGTGCCCACTGCTTTCAACATTTGCCTTAAGTGTATTTTACTTCTTTTTTGTCACACTATTCTACCTTCTTCATGGTTTGTGAAATATTATGTTAATTGGTTTTTGAAATGGAATACTTAATTTGTTTTAACCATTATTATGAAACGTAACTGAATACCAAAGAGACAAAATGTTACTGAATATTAGAAGATCTCTGCCCTGTCACTAGCTTGATTTTATTTTTATTCTGAGGTATTTTTTTTTATTACTGACTTCCGTTGGGTTTAATTCCATTTGCTTCTAAAGGAGAACTTTCCTGTGCCATAAGCTCATTTTTATTGTCTTTTTGTTATTAGGCCAGTTATCTGTGGGTTGTTCATGACGTATCCCATGCCGGCGTTCATGTTGCGTTTAGCTTTCTGTATTATTCGGGAGCTGGTTAGTTTCTTCGTGCTATAATAGTCAATTATTCCTATTCAGTTTGTGATGCAATTTTTGTGAGCTGTTAGTGTACCCGAGATCCTAGCGTATCATGTCTGTCTGCGCAACACTCTCTACTTATTGGTATAGTATACACATAAAATTAAAGAAAGTCACATATTCACCAAGAAACACAAAATGTTATCTACAGGCACTGAAGATAGAGGAAATAAAAGATAAATTTAACGCAGAGGTAAAGAACAGATTCGATGCATTGTCCGATATGGGAATATTATTTCAAGACGTCAGTGACCAATGGGAAATATTAAAGAAATCAGTCAACCAACCTGCAGAAACAACCATCCCAAAAATAAAGATAATAGGAATATTGCGATCTTTTGTTTTCTAATATAATTTCTTATTGCACTAGGCAATGGAGACCCTTGAGTTTGCTTTCTATTAGCTGATATTTTCACTTTCATTATTTCTACATAGAAAAGATGTTGAAGCGGTACAAACAAAATACATATTCTCATCAACATAATCATATTACGGTTTGCGAATCATGTCAATCCAATGCAATCAGTAAAGAGAGAGAGAGAGAGAGAGAGAGAGAGGAGAGAGAGAGAGAGAGAGAGAGAGAGAGAGAGTAAAGAGAGATAGAGAGAGAGAGTAAAGAGAGAAACGGGGTAAGAACAGAAGCTTTAGGCAAAGCATATTTTTATGTTCTTGTCTCATGAGTGCGGGTGACTTATTACAGAAAGACTACTGATTCATTTATGTTTTGTCCTCAGTGATTTCACACTAGTATTTAGTATGCTGTCTTTTCGAGCAAATTGTTCCAGGCCACACTTCATTTCTGTGACTATTAAGAACATGCAGTAGGAAACTTACATTTTTCAGTGTTCATTCGTTTTAAAAACTAAAAGTTGACATACTTATGTCATCTAGGCTCGACCTTGAAAATACCAAAACAGCGTGGAAGTAGAACGCCCTTTTTTCGAAATAAACCAGTTATCCCATGCATGTATGACGTCTTCATCCCCCTCTAAATTATTTCCTCTGACATGTTTTTAAGATCTGGGAAAAGAAATGTCTGATGAAGCTAAATCGGGAAAATGGGGTGAATGTGACATAATTCCAATACTCAAATTCACGGATGCTAGCCGCATACGTGGTTTATGAGAATCGGCTTTGTCTTGAACCTAAGGAAAATTGTGAATGAGTGCTATCCCTCGTTTTCTGGTCACAGCCTTGTTTTAATTTGATAAGGAAAGTCGCATGGTGCTGCCCATTAACAGTTGATCCACAAGGCAGGTAATCTTCCGGTGTGACACCCAAACAATTGTCAGTGTTACTTTCTCTGCACATCTCTGTAATATTGGATTTACATGTGTTGTGGAACTCGGGGGGAGACTGAAAGTTTTGGAATGGGCATCATAGTATTGATCGTAAGTCTCATCTACTTTCACCGTGGTCTTAAAAATCCCTTCTTATTGGCAAGTTTTCAGCATCATTTGGCAGTAATTTAACCTCGTTTGCTTCTGTTCATCTGCCAACGGGCACGTAATGCAACTTACACATATTTTTTCTCATGTTCAGTCTGTTATCACAAATTATAATCCATTTTTCAAAATGTGTTTTCAATCATAGTCAATTATTTTCTTAATTCCCGCTATATTTCTGTCACTACACTCTGAGGAAGGTTTCGCAGAATTTGGCAGATCAGCAACATTTCAACGGCCACACTTAAACTGTCTATGCAAGTTGTTTACAGTAGCATAAGTGGAGCTGGTAAAATGAAACACTATAGTCTGTCCAGATATGAATGCCTTCATTCACGATCAATTATTTTGAAAACTGTCTATGGCATCGTTATTAAATTTTTCCTGGCGTCTTATATTTACCCCCACCCAAGGAATATGTCTTTGATAGGTTCATCAAGCAACTTAAATCATGGAAAGCGGTGACATTTCTTTGATATTTTGGTGAAAAACTAGTGATTTCTCGCTAAAAATCTTGTTTTACAGTAATGCCCCGTTCCACTACGCCCGAGGCTCTTGTTATAAGGCCAATCCCATGTCCCACGAGAAAGTTAACTATTAAACGCTAATGTTTCAGTGTGAAGACGTAATATATTTAAAAATGTGCACTTCATCTCTGACCCGTAAATTACATACCGCATATAAACAAACTTTGAAATCTATTTTATATTGGGGCAGACAAAAGTAAACATACTATAGTTCCTTATACCTGTGTATTTATGCAGGTGCTATTCCCTGTAACATGAAGAATATTATTATAGACATGATCTGTTACTTCTCCTTTGTCCTGATGAACAGTTGAGGCAGCAGTTTCCTTTGCATGGGTATGGTGAGCTGTGTCCAGTAACGATAGCACCCTTTGATGAAAGAAATCTACACTTCACGCTTTCAGTGCACATGCTGAGAGCTTTGAGTGTGCCTAACTTCAACCTTCTTCTATTACTCCTTTATAGTCAGAGTAAATACATACCCTGAAACGGGCCGTCGCAGTCAACACCATGAATTTGTTTACTGTTTATGATTTTTTTTTTCATGTTTAGGTTATGCAGTTTGCCATTGCCTCATGAACAACCGGCACTCATACCATTGTATGAAATCAAAAGCAAGGCGGTCTGCTTCCAAATCACCCGCAGCTGTGTTTCAAACGCAGGATTACGAATTGCGTTCGCATCCCCCTCTCCACAACGCCAGCTTATATATATATATATATATATATATATATATATATATATATATATATATATATATATAATATATATATATATATGGTTAGCCCTTTGCAATTCAATAGTGTCCCTTTTCCTGTTTCTGTGTCATTTCTTTTGTCTTAAGTCTTTAATTTTACATGTATATTGTAATTTGTGACTTTATAGAATTCATTTAATCAGTATGTCCTTTCTATCATCTTTTGCTTTTGAGGTTGTCTACATACACATATTTACATTTCCCCATCCATCTTTTATGTTAATGTTACGTTACCACCAGACAAGAGTGGAATCTGACTACCTGTCAGCGATCCTCAATATTTTGTAACTGTGCGAAGTGGCTAGAAGGTGATTGTCACATGCCTGGGTTCAGTGGCATTAAGGTGAGTGGCCGTACAATATAAACAGTTCACGAGGTGAAAGGGCATTCACCGGAAAGAAAATATAAGGAGATAAACGGGGTTGGGTGTAAGGTAGAGGGGCTGCAAGAAGGGGCAGACAGTTGGAGCAGTGAGGTGGGGTTTGTGTGGATCATTGTGAGGGGGCATAGAAGTGTTGAAAAGACAGGGACAAAGATTGACGGGGCAGTTGATGTTTGGACTCCGAGCTGAGAGGGAGTTGAGTGTAGACCAGACCAGGAGAAGGTCGTGGTCTGATAAAGTGAAGAATTGTGACGGAGTTTGGAAGATAACTCCGCACTGTGGGTTCCAGGGATAGTGAGTGGAATTCGAGACCCATAGTGGGTTACTTTGAGTCGGGCCTAGAGAGAGGCTAGTATACCTGTCGTGTGGGACGAGATTTTAGTAGCCTTGAGAGGCAGTGTTATTCGACGTGTTCCATTGGGATGGAGATATATTCTTAGAGAATTATTGTTCCTGGATTTATATGTTACATGTGTCTGTGTTAATTCAGAATTAAAGGAATATTATGTGCGCAAATTAACGCTTGTTCACTGACTGGTGTTTGGTGGTGATGCATCTTGATTAATCTGTTGTTCAACATCACATTGTTACAAGGACATACCCTAGACACAACCATAGCCACTCTATCTGTCACTTAGTCAACATTCACTTTGTGTCAGAGAAGATTTCTGGAGGCTTCGTCCATCAAGAACAATATAGACATTGTTGTCATTCCGTTTATCTGTGAACTAGTCGATTAGAAAGAATACTAACATCGGAGACATTAGTCGGATGCCCAATTACAACAACAATGATGAGGGCTCTCCTGTCAAGAATAAACACCATTTTCAGTAGACAGCGCATTTCAAAAGTGTCGGAGAATTAATACAGAGTCCACGAGAAACCAGGATAAAAATATCATTTCTCACTCGGAGTGGGGAGAGTAGACGGGGAAAGACTGTCCACGATATAAACACTGGTGTTTCTCCTGTGCGGGAATTGGCTAGCGGAGAGTTCACGAAAGGCCACCACAGGTAAAACCATTGCCCACCCTGAGAGGGAGAGGGGACAGCGGGGTTTATTCACAGTACACAGACAAGGTTCGCGCTGCTGAGAGAGTCTTCTGGCGGACAGCAGGCGAAAAAGTCGGCGCTGTTTAGAACAGGGTGTTCACGAAAAATAGACAGGCGCCAAAGGTGAAGGTCAGGTGAACTTGTGGACAGCGAGTGTGTGTGTACGGCGTCTTCAGAGTTCGGTGCAGATAATAAGACGGAAAGGGGCGCCAGGGGAGTTACGAGGGTAATTCATGGTTAAAAACTCGCCAGGAGGAGGGGAGTTATAGGAGGAAAGTGTGGGGAACACACAAAGGTGACAATCGTTGCTCCACAGAAAAGGAAAAGTTTCTACACGGAGTATTGTGATAAAGAGAAACAGTGATGACCGGTGGGTTCATTTCAAGGCCGAGAACCAGGGAATTTGACGGAAAAATTTCCACTGAGAATAACACGTTGTTTTTCTACTGAAACTAGGATTTACGTTTAACGTCTTTGTGTGTGTGTGTCATCATCGGCAAACAAACCACAACAGTCATTCAGGTGCCGTCTTCGCAAATATGAGCGCATTTTTTCACCAAAAAAGACTTGCGAAGCGGATTTAAAGCGCGTGATCATTTTCGGCCATTCGTTGGTTTAACCGGGTCAGCAACAGTGAAACCATACCATCACTTCAAAGCGACAGTGACTACGCAGATAAACATTCATTGATTTTAAAGGTATTTTCGGCTCCCCAAAACGCAACGAAAACCCTATATTTCTGGCAAAACAAGAGCGATTCACATACATTATACAATCACAGGCCAACTCTACAGGGGAGGGTTACAAAAACATTACGGACTGTGTAAGATACAAGGCGTTGGGATAATTATCATCATCTTCAACTTTTACGACAGTCGAAAATCGTGTCACCACGTCAACAAAAAGTGACAACGCATCAGAACATTAATTCATCGTGGGAATCTAACGTCGTAATCTTTTCAAAACAGTAACGGACAGACATTTCCATGCGATTTTCGGACAATATTAAAAACAAACTAAGGACTTTTGTAAGATTCTACCATCACATTGGTGGCGGAAACCCTTGTTTGCTTCTGTTGTTCTCATCGTCCTAAGTATTGTTGTTGTTGTGCGTTACGTAAATATTTGTATGTGGTCCAGTGTTCGTTATAAGTAGGATATTTTTGCATTGTTTCTCGAAATGCGGGAGACGGCGCAAAGGTGAAATTGTCTAGGTACATATTGTATGTTGTTGAGAGACAGCTGACGAGTCAGTTTGTTTTGTGCTGTGGCATTGGGTCGTCTCGACATTATACACGGTGTCCAAGTGTCTACGTCAGATCTATGTACATTATTCATTTTATATTTGTTCTTTTTACTGTTTTCTCTTTACTGTTACATATAATATTTGAGTTCTTTGGATATATGGTATTGGTGTAACTCTTATGTTAATATAGCTTCTATCTAGATGGTATTTGTCAGTTTATATTATGCGCACGGTATGGTCTTTCATGGGCATGTTTATGTCAGTGGTTTTTATTTCTATGTAATCATCCGTCTGCGTTTCACCGGCCTATGCGTCTAGCGTTTAATAGTTGGCATTTAGTGTGTATCATTCATCTGTGTATGTATATGTATGTTTACAACTATTTCCAGGATTTGTTATACAGTTATTTTATATATATATATATATATATATATATATATATATATATATATATATATATATATATATATATATATATATATATATATAGGAGGGAGTATAGTTTATATTCCCCCCTCACTACCTAGTGCTTATAGAGTGACTGGGTGAGTACAGAGTGATATTGTAGCACTACGGATTTACGTACACAGGGAGTGCGGGTGTACTTAGGGAAGTGACACAAAGACTAACAGCAGAGTCTGTACATTTATAGTTGGCTGATTCACAGCAACGTGTCCACAAGTACAAGATGCCTACTTTAATGGATTATATTGAAGCAGGTGAAAGAATAGGCCTGAAAGGTAAAGAGTTACAGGAGTATGCAGAAGCGAAAGAACAAAAGCAGACGGAAAGAGAGGAGAGGCATAATGAACGCGAGGCAAAGCGTCTACAGGAAGAGAAAGAGACGCAAGTAAAACTAGCTGAAATGGAAAACAAGCGTCTACAGGAAGAGAAAGAGACGCAAGTAAAACTAGCTGAAATGGAAAACAAACGTCTACAGGAAGTAAAGTTAGCTGAAATGGAAATTGAGAAAGAGAAGATCAAGTGTCAGATGCAAACTGAAATCGAGTTAAGAAAACTAGAACTATCTTCGAAAGGTCAAAGTGTGGAAAGCAGAAGACCGTCGCAGTCGTCACAGAGATTAAAACTGCCATATTTTACAGACCGAGACCAACTTGAAAATTATTTGGCCAGGTTCGAGGCATCAGCCAAAGCGTTAGGTATTCCAGAGAAAGAGTATGGGATGCGACTTGGCGAATTTCTTACGGGCAAGGCACTAGACACCATGTTCAATTTACCTGTAGAAGAAAGAAACAACTACACTATCTTACGTCAACGTTTGCTGACAAAGTTCCAACTAACTGAGCATGGATATAGGACAAAGTTTAGACAGTTAGTGCCAGAGACAAATCAAGATTTCACAGACTTTGTTAACACTGTAAAGAATACATTTAACAAATGGATGGAGCTTGCAGAAGTAGGGAAAGATTTTAATAAATTAGTAGATCTAATGTTAAGAGACAAGGTAGTATCTGCATGCAATTCTAATTTAGTGGCGTTCTTTGAGGAACGGAAGCCAAAGGACATAGACACAATGTCTCAGTTAGGGCAAAACTATATGACTGCACATCCTAACAGTTCTATTGGGAAACTAATGAGTGAGGAAATAGTCTGTGCAGCGTACACTAAACAGGACCAGAATCCAGTCATTAGACCAAGGGCGAAAAGTGTGGATTCAGCACAGAAAGGTGAGCAACAAGAACTTCAAGATAATGGTTTCCGAGGAAACAATGTTGGTAGAGTAGGACGGTACCCATATAGAAGAGGGAACTTCCAGAGACGTCCAAATTATGCCGGATGCTGGAATTGTGGGAGCTGGAGACACAAAATGGCAGATTGTGATGCACAACCATCAGATGGACCAACGAACAACAGTAAAAGGGAGATCACTTGTTTCAAATGTGGAAGGAACGGGCATGTCAGTCATCAATGTAGGATGAGAGAAACAGAGCACTCAAATGCAGCACAAGTAATTGAGACGCTGAACAATGAAGATTGTAGTGGGTGCAAACCTCTTTTTGAAAAAGATGGTCAGCCAGTCTTAATATGTGGTCACACAGTTAAAGCAGGATCAGCAGTGCATGAAGGAGGAAGTCTGAAGATGCATCATGGGTTTGTTAATGATAGGCCAGCGTTAACAATTAGGGATTCCGGATGTACGTCCATCGGGGTGAGAAAGAGTTTAGTGCAACCCTCGGATTATACAGGGAAAAAGATTAGATCCATAACATTTAATGGGACAGTAGAATTCTACCCAATAGCCGTGATAACAGTAAAAACACCATACATAACAGGAAGAGTGACAGCATGTGTTTTAGACTCACCAGTGGCAGATCTCATCATAGGAAATGTTATAGGAGTTAAAGAGTGTACAGAAGAGGAAGTAGTTTATTGGGACCAAAAATATAGTGTAAGCAGTAATGAGGTAGTTACCACAAGAGAACCTAAATTAGAGAGTATAGCTGAGGTAGAAGAGGCACTTGAAGTAGACACAGGAACTCAGGACAAGGATAGTACAGCTGAGCAGATGAGAATGGATCCCAAATATAGTGCTAGTGGCTCCCAGAGACAAGATACTACTCTGAACAAATGTTCACATGGGTGTAGGAGAGTAGAACATAGGCAGTCAAAGAAAGGTAGATGGTGCTTCGAGAGGAAGAACAATGTTCTCACTCGCCGCTTTTCAGATGGCGGAACTGCATGTGGGCAAGTAGTATTACCGTTAACACATAGAGACCGATATACTAGAACAGCTCAGGATAGGGCAGGTGCAGGGCACATAGGACTAAGGCGGAAGCAGCATAGAGCAGGATGCCAGGTATATTGGCCAGGATTGAATAAAGAGTTCAGACTAAACAGAGACTCAAGTGTAATGGTGCAATATGCAGATAGGAAAGTTGAGTCAGGTCAAAAGAGGTGTTCGCGACATTACTGACCAGGGCTAGGGATAGCAAACAGATGTTGTAATTGTAGAGGTACCATGAGTGATGGGTACATGAAAGGTAGACACAGCATCGACAGGAATCAGAGGTGGGTTGATGCAAGAAAAGAATCACCTGATATATGGTCGGTACACAAATAGCTTGTGTCTTCTTAAAGATATTCATAGACCTGTGGGTACATAAGTATAATGCTTTTCTATGATGTATTATTATTATTATGTGATGTATTAGTTCATGCATTGATACAAAAGATAGAAAGATGGTTGTATTTATGTGTGGGGAATATGGGAGTTTACTATGAGTATTTGATATATTATTAAGTGTGGTAGCTAGAGTAAGTTGGATTTATACTAACGACTACCCAGGCAATGTGTCTGGGTCACATATTTGATAAGTATGAGTCTCCCAACATTTGAAAACGATGTTTTCTTTTGAGGGTGGGGTAGTGTCACATGCCTGTGTTCAGTGGCATTAAGGTGAGTGGCCGTACAATACAAACAGTTCACGAGGTGAAAGGGCATTCACCGGAAAGAAAATATAAGGAGATAAACGGGGTTGGGTGTAAGGTAGAGGGGCTGCAAGAAGGGGCAGACAGTTGGAGCAGTGAGGTGGGGTTTGTGTGGATCATTGTGAGGGGGCATAGAAGTGTTGAAAAGACAGGGACAAAGATTGACGGGGCAGTTGATGTTTGGACTCCGAGCTGAGAGGGAGTTGAGTGTAGACCAGACCAGGAGAAGGTCGTGGTCTGATAAAGTGAAGAATTGTGACGGAGTTTGGAAGATAACTCCGCACTGTGGGTTCCAGGGATAGTGAGTGGAATTCGAGACCCATAGTGGGTTACTTTGAGTCGGGCCTAGAGAGAGGCTAGTATACCTGTCGTGTGGGACGAGATTTTAGTAGCCTTGAGAGGCAGTGTTATTCGACGTGTTCCATTGGGATGGAGATATATTCTTAGAGAATTATTGTTCCTGGATTTATATGTTACATGTGTCTGTGTTAATTCAGAATTAAAAAGAATATTATGTGCGCAAATTAACGCTTGTTCACTGACTGGTGTTTGGTGGTGATGCATCTTGATTAATCTGTTGTTCAACATCACATTGTTACAAGGACATACCCTAGACACAACCATAGCCACTCTATCTGTCACTTAGTCAACATTCACTTTGTGTCAGTGATATATGTGTTGTCATTCCGTGAGAAGTATTGCTACTTTATTATGACAACCTCTACAAGATGTTATATAGCAAGTAATTTAAACGTGTCCAGTAGCTTGATACCTTTTGGAGTGCTGTAGATTAAACGTGTCCAGTAGCTTGGTACCTTTTGGAGTGCTGTAGATTATTAATATTAGTTAATAAACGTTCGTGATACAAGAAGTAAACTCGCTTGAAAACAACATAATCATTTGCGGTGTCCTGTATAAGGAAGATAATTTAAGGCTTAAGACAACGAGTGAAGATAAACATGTATGAGCAGCATAAAAATATATCTAAGCCAGTGGGCTATTGAAAAGCTGCAATGATATCTTTTAAGATAAAAGGAGGAAAGCAGCTTAGAATGTGCATGTCTGGAAGGCAAAGACAGAAGAAAAATAGACAAGTTCAATATTGCCAGTGTTCTAACGAACAGTTTAAAACAAAAAAACAGAATTATCAATTTTGCAAAGACAGTGTTGCTTCCATACTGTCAATTTTCCACCCATTGTAGTGCAAATGAACATAAAGAAGTCGCTTAAAAGTCGACAGGGTCGACTTCATTGCACCGGGTTTTATCCCATATGGCTCAGTCTCTTTCCGCAGCACGGAAAGCGTCGCACAAAGCACGAACTCCGTAGCTTTTAGCGACGACCCACAAGAGTCTCCGAAACATTTAACTCGTAAACCGAAGGACGCGGCCCGGAATCTAACCCACGACCTTCGGAGCACGAGTCAAACGGCTTGACCACTTCGCCACAGAACTCCCAACTGAGCAAATGAATATTCAGGAACTTAGTAAAGTATTAGCTACATTTTGCTTCAGTGTTTGTATTTAAAATATAATGATGATTTGCAATATATCCATGTCTTTCCTTATTCGTTCCGTATTGAGGAGTTTTGAAATATTTCACCGGGCTATAAAGTACAAGATACACCTTGATTTCCAAATAAAATATATGTTCACAGAGTAATTAACCTTGAAGCCATATAAACAGGTGCTGACTGACACTTATTGTCAGGTCTTTGTCAGACGTGATTGAGCTACCGCATATCAGTAAACGGTATTTTGAAGTGTTTTGAAGTGTTTTCTGCTAGTACCGAAAGTTGGGAGGCGCTTACCAAACCCAACACCTGACATTGTGACGACGGCATTGCGTGGATGAGTGCTATTGGAAGGGTACAAGCCTCATCCTAGTACTAGGAAATGCAACTTAAAGACTAAATGTCATGACAGGGCAGAAACCGGGACTCCGACAGGCGGACAGTTAGAGCATTGCTTTGCTGATCTTGCATCGTCTACAGCTCGTCATGTTCCAGATGTATTGTCTTACCTTTCCTCTTGAGTAAACTAGGTAAGTCGAGAGATGGTTCATACTGCATGGGTAACACAAGATTAAACAATTCAGCCGACGAGGTGTTATGATATCATCATCATCAAGTGCCGTGCCGGCTGGCGTAGGTGTTCATAGCTCTCCACAGATCTCGGTCTTTGGTATTCTGGATCAACTCTGCTGATGATATTCCTCCATGCCACCGTCTCAATCCGTTCAGCATCATCTCTCTTGGTCTGCCTCTGCCTCTCTTTCCCTCGATCTTTCCAGTTGTCACGATGTTTTCCAATGCCTCTTTTCTCATCACATGACCACAGAAAACTGTTTGTCTCTTTCTTATTGTTGTATACAATGTTCTAGTTTCATATGCTATAGAGATGTATAAATCCATCCCTGGTCATCGCCATGGGCTGTAGTTATTAAGCATTTGTTAAGCACAGTGTAACGCACTATCGTCTATCAAGACGGCAAGGAGTTAGAAACTTAGGGATTGGCTGATACTTATAGATGTAGAGGAAACAAAAGAGATTTGAGACGCACTATACACTATAAAAAATGGAAAATTATAGTGATCACAGTGGGGTTCGAACTTTTTGGCTCCAAACGACGACATCGCCAAGCTGAAGATACACAGTTTGTTCTAGGCACGGCAACCAGGACACCCCAGTACACTTGTTCGACAGTAAGGTGTTGTCGTTATTTGGAGGCAGTAGATTCGAATCGAAGTGTGCTCACCATAGCTTTAAATATTCATTTTGTCTAGGGTGTCCTCTAATCTCTGCTGATTCCATCTACGTTGATGATTGCGATCAATAGCAGTGAGTGTGTTTCTCAAGTGTATGCTACTTGGTTCTGCTCTATGCTATTTATTTTGTCCTGACACTTTTAAGCCATGCTGAAAAATAAACACAAAATTGAATCAAAAGACTTCGTTTTTCAGAGAAAATTATATCAATACAACATAGTTCACCATATCAACTTTTGATATCATTGTTGACACCTTAATACTCCAATTTCTAACAGAAACATAGCTACAGCAAGAAAATGTTCACTCTGTCAACTGCAAAGTAGCTGTAACATGGAGTTTTGATGACGAAAGCTCAAACAGTTTTGATTACAAAATCTTAAGACTCCTCCATTACGTAAGTATATGTAAATCTGTGCAGTCATCATGAAATAAACCGTTTTGAGTCCATTCCTACCCAATTGTTCAGGCTGATTTTAAAAAATGCAATGTTTTTGTGCCCGACAAGGTTATGAATTATTTCGAAAAGTTGTTAACATTGAAATTCTGCTTCTTCTTCTTTTCCTCCATGCCGCTCGGCGTTCCTGATCATGACTGCAATTAGTCTTCTGTCTCTTGTGCTGCTAATCATTTCTGATACCAACGTTTTTTCATGCCAAAATGCCAAACTGTCCAGCATTTTCTCCAGCTGTTTCATTCCAATAAAGCTTTATATTAATGTTCTCAATATGTATATGCTGTTCTTTATGCCTTTACCTAACACGAATCTCCATTGTCTGAATTTTAACAATTACTTATTTGTGCTATATGCATGTAAACTACATTAAAGGTGTCAAATTAGTATAATACTTCAATGAAATTACCTCAATGTAATTGATTGTATAGCTGGACTAATTACTAATGCACGTTAGCCTCTCTTGAGTGGGACACAATCCTCACTAATTTGAGAGTATCGTAATCATCATCATCATCATCATGTGTATATAGCCCTTGTGTTGGGCGTGCAGCTTCATGGGCATTCCCGTGCATTGTTATCTGTCTTCTACCATTCTCGTTACATTCATGTAGTTTAGTGGTTAGTTCGCTTGGTTATCTTGATAACGGTAAGGTTCAACCCGCAGAAGTTTCAACCCCCAGATGTACAAGTACTGAGTTAATCAATGCTAATGCAATTTGAACCCAATAATAATAAAAAAATGTTTACAGGGAATGAAAGGTGGCGAGGATGGCAACAGGTAGACACACCTAATTATGTTATGGCCTAGAATATATGGAAGACTAACACTTCATATCCGACAGTTGCTATGGAACAATCCTGACATTATTGCAACAAGCACTAACTTGTGGTCGTGTAATCTTGAGTGGCACTATAACAAGAGCCATATTTGTTCTCTCGTCACCACCCATGGCACTGTCTAAGCACTCAGACAAACAAGCCAGTATGGCGATAGTTATTCTTTCAACATGAGCAATAGGAGCGTGTGGATATCGTATGTCAAAATAAATGTTTTCCTTCGGCGAGGGGTTGCTGTTGTTTGGATGTGCCAGATTTAAACCCCCGTGTACCTAGAGCTCCCTCACTAAGTCTACTGTCCAATGTGACATCTTATTTTTACAGTTTTCCCTTGTCTTCAGTGAGTGACGATACATTTCTTTGTATTTATTTACCGTGCTGTTTTAATTGCTTCAAATGTTTCCCAGTGTTGGTAATAATCCTAAAATTACATCAAGGAATTATAACGTTATTAACAGGTATGTGTGTGTGTGTGTGTGTGTGTGTGTGTGTGTGTGTGTGTGTGTGTGTGTGTGAACATGCTTCCTTTGATAACGACTCACTGGGCTGCATCTCAGTCACTTTTTACATACTTCATCTTGGTTCGGGATTCTATTAGTGGCCTTAGTGCAGTGACTTTGCTTAAATAAACTCCTCAGTTCTTGTGTTATACTTGGAATTTAACTCTGAAACATAAAGATTGTCCTCATGTTTGGCGTGGGAGCTCTCTCTCTCTCTCTCTCTCTCTCTCTCTCTCTCTCTCTCTCTTTCTCTCTCTCTCTCTCTCTTTCTTTCTCTCTCTCTCTCTCTCTCTCTCTCTCTGCGCCTCTTTATCTTTCTCTACCTCTCGCTATCTCGCTTTCTTTCATTCTCTTTCTTTCTAATGTGTCTCTGTCTCACCGAGTGTCTCGTTTTCTCTGAATGTTCATACAGTAGTAAACATTAAGGAATAGTTTGGAGCAAACAAAGTGGACTGATGAAGCTCATAAATCATAGAATGAAATCCATCTACGCGAAGGACACACCGAATGCCACACCACCACTGCCTTGTAGAAGTTATTGTAAGAACAAAGACAAGAACAACAAAGCCCGACAGAAATTGTCGACAGGAAGAGTTCACAAGACCGTTAAGGCAATCTACCTTTGAGAAGAGGCATCCAGAAAAGAAACCTCAACCGTCGAAGTAGGAAAATGTTGGCTTGAGTGTCACGGGACTAGAAAGCGGACATCTAAGCACTACAATGGATTATATGCGCCAGGCATAGCAAACGTTGATCGTAGTAGAAGAATTTGTTTTTTAAAAGAAGCTTTTTATTAATCTATTTTGGGTAACAATATTGCTGCTATACAGAGAATAATAACAATTGTAACATGGACATAACACAACACGTTGGCTACAAGTGACTAGAACTCCATTAGAAACTATTAGCACTACCACACCAAATACTGGCTACCAATCTTTTAATTCTTACCGAGCTGAAAGCCAGTTTTGCAAGGCGAATACTTCGAAGTGGTCATGATAAGTAAGATAACAGTAAAGGGCACCTGTAAACACCTTGGACGCATTGGAAACATGGTTGTAGACTCATATTTGTATAGATCAATAATCTGCACCCAGTGGGTGATGGGATCAGCATCATACCGGCCACCTTTACCACCCTAGATAGTTTCTTGTCCGCATATTAGACTGGGTCGACTTGGAATTCATCGTCAATTTTGAAAATCCGTCCTGATGGGGTTTCGAACCCATCGGGATCGGTAGACGAGCGTCTAGCCACTACTTTACCGAGGCTCCAAAGTGATCACGATACTCAAACAACATTGTCGAGGACTCTGGCTTCTTCGCACGTTTGGTTATTTTAGTCCATGTCATAATTCATGTTTCACATGCTCTCGTATATAATTTAATAGTGATGTATGGTAGAAGTAGATGTGATTAATACCTCGACAATCATTAATATGTCACAGTATATGCAAATTGATTCAGATTCAATTAGCATGATTCAGAAGGTCGAAGCTGGATCTGTACATAGACAGTGGACTGAGTCGCTGCGGAAGTCTGTTGTCCGCAAAGTCACCTTCATCTTCTTCCCGGGACATGCGGGAGTCGAGGGAAATGAACGAGCTGATAAATTGGCTGGCTCTGCACCCCCTGTAGATGGCCAGCCCATGGATCGTGCGGATGTTATTAACGCCCTTAAAGATATGGCGAGAACAGAGGATTTTGACGCCAGTGATTCCACATCGCTCTCCAGGATGAAAGACCTGGGAGTAAGAATCGGCACAGCCAGACGCGAGAGGTACATCGGGAAAACAAAGCGCCTCGTCAACCAGCACAGAACTGGCACTATTAGCCACCGGACGCTGATGCATATGCTGGGGGGAGGATCTGAGCACCTATGGACATGTCCGGAGTGCAACGAAGATACCCCAACTGATAACTAACTAACTAGTATATGCAAATAAGAGAGAGACAATTATTGGCAGTTTTCTCATTGCATGGGGTGTAGTCAACACATTGACCGATACATGCCGTTGGAGATCACGATATATGGAGAAGCATGATCGCCCACACCAGGCGGCAAAGTACTTGATGATGATATGCAAATTAAAAGTTACATAAAAGCATTGAGCATATTCTTGTAAAACTTAATGGCGTGAAACTAATATTGGGGTTGTTATTTCCTAGTGTTGATCATGGAGTACTCTCTACTGAACTGCTTGTTTGAGTATTCCCTGGTTATACATGTTAAAGGAGTCAGCGTGGCCACACGGCTTAATGCGCTTACGATTAAACTTCGTGTGCGCTGACGGCGAAGTGGTGGCATCGTTCCCTGCACAGGTCAGTTGAACTTAAAATGTGACTTCTGCTTCAGAATGCAATGGCAAACTAACTACTGAACGTAAAGTTGCGTAGTAAACCAACCTGGGCCTGGGGTTAATTGCAGCTTCCTGCAAAGGCCATACATAATACATATTACAGATCCCATACAACATAGATGTTACAGATTTAATACAACATTCATATTACAGATCCCATACAACATACATATTACAGATCCCATACAACATACATATTACAGATCCTATTGTTTCATGTTTATAACATAATACACTTTTGACAAGCGTCGAATTATGTAACTATTAATCTTTAACACACAATGAAATTTCAGAGAGAACATTCTCTACCAAATCCGACGTCCATTTAAGAGTTAATTCTTTGATAGTTAAGTTCTTCAAAATTAACTTATGTAATATTAGGTCATGTAAAGGTTAGGACAAAAATAATACCACCGAAATATGTATCATCAAAGCAGAATAATATGGACATGTTTATCAATTTCTGAATGAAACGACAACAGCTTTGCGAATGCTACTTTGTCCATTGTGTGAATTACTGTGAACCACTCGATGCATCTCATCATAATAAATATTGCATATGTAAGGAAGTAAAAATCTGCGGTTGGAAATATAGAATACACACCAGGAAATGTAGCAAACCAGGTAACTGCCCATGTAATTGAAAACATAACATCGCTAACCCACGTATCATGTACACCAGGGGGAAATGTACAGGTAGTAATTCAAAACATACAACAGCCTAGCTCAATTGGCGTAAAGTGCACCAGAAAACAGACACACGTAATAGCCCACCAACCTGGAGGCAAATACAAAATTTCAAGTGAACACAATCACACGTTAGCATTTGAATTCGTGCCCACAGTTATTGGCGCTAATTCTAATATGTATTATTATTCTGTTATTCGTGGGCGAGTGTTTCAATATCAGATTGCACTTAATCAGGCGGGTATTAATTTAGCATCGTGCTGTAGATAATGAATGCTCTGTTCTGTAGCTAGTACTGTTTACATGTTAACATAAAATGGGAAATGGTCGTCGCAGTTTCCAAATTTGTGAATATGCAAAATGGAATAGAGAGAGAAAACAAAGTTACATTTGACTTTATAAGTTACGAATAAGCGCAATCAGGATTGTTTGTGTTTGAAGTGTTGCAAAATGGCTGTATATCTTCCATCAGCTCAATTCAATCCCATACTGCCTGCGTTTAGAAAAACATAAAATACCGTGTGTAATATTTGTGTACTTATGGTGTCTGGGTTTTTATCTTAGGCTTCACTTGAGGGGCCGACGATATCGTCATGGCTAGACCTGTATCGTATCTGTATCGACGTGGATTGTTTAAAAATGTACCTGGGTTTCCAGATCGACACATTCTGAAATTAGTACAAGGAAATGTCGCGGTAAGGTGACGTTGACCAGCGTGATGTTGACGAAAGTTTATTAAATGAAATGTTTGCATATCCTTTACAGGACATCACTGTCAACATCAGCATCTTTCAACTGATTGTTGATTTCTTGGCAAGATTACGCTCAGTAGTTTGTTGACGACAGTCCTCATTGTTTATTAAACGTGGGTCTAGAACCATATAAGGAATGCGCGTTAATGTGTGTGAAAGGTCGTTTATTTAACTTGTACATTTAGAAAGGCAGAGTAACTAACCGTTAGTGCTCTCCATCCATCCATCATGTGCCATGCGTGGGCGGTCATGTTCTGCCATCTCACTCGATCACCAGGGTCCTGGATCAGCTCTGTGTTCCTGCCTTGACCATGCCACGTGGCCAAGCCATCCAGGTATTTACTTCTCGGTCTTCCCCTTAGTCTCCTTCCTTCGATCTTGCCAGTTGTCACCAAGTTCTCTGAGTCATTTCTTCTCATAACATGTCCAAAAGCTTTTGACTGTCTACGTCTAATGACTCTAATCAGTTTACGATCTTCATTTGTTTCTTGAAGAACTTGTTCATTAGTTTTTCTGTCTGTCCATGGTATTCTTTGCATTTTCCTCAGAAACCTCATTTCCACAGCCATAAGATGTTTTTCAGCTTGACTGCTTATTGTCCACGCTTCACATCCATACAAAAGTATAGGTTCTATGTAGCACCTCAACACTCTTTTTCTCGTTTCAATTGATATCTTTTTATTGGTCAGTATGTTTTTTATCTTGCTAAAGGCTACCTTCACAATGGCAATTCCCATTCTAATCTCTTCAAGGGATCTCCCATAAGATGTTATGACTGTGCCGAGAAACTGTATCGATTCACTTGCTTAAGAATATGCCCATTTACTCACATTGTGGTATTTCCTTCTTCTCAGTGACGACCATAATCTGGGTTTTCTTAATATTCAGTTCTAACCCTAGTTGTTCACTGTGTGCAACAACCGCATCTACTAAATTTTGCAGGTCCTGTTCATTGTCTGCAATTAAGGCTGTATCATTTAAATATCTAATGTTATTAATGTATCATCCCAAAATGTTGATTCCTTCCATATCTTCTATATTTCTGAAAATAATTTCACCGTACAGAGACAAAAGACCTGGAGACATTACACATCCCTGTCTCACACTTCTTTTAATAGGCTGATATTGACCTACATGGTTATCACTTCTGATGGCAGCTTGTTGTTTCCAATATATGTTTTCTTTACATTTCTATGGACTTTTCCATCAATTTGTAGATCTTCAGGCATCCTTACCATGTCGACATGTCTCACTTTATCGAAAGCCTTTGTGTAGTAAATAATGCAAAGATGTAGATCTGTGTTTACTTCTATGGAACGTTCAATTACTGTTATCAGTAGATACACATCATTTACTGTGCCCTTGCCTTCTACAAACACACATTGTTCTTCTCCTATTTCAGGGTTGTATTTTCTTCCTAACTCCTTGCATGATAATTCTCAGCAGAATCTTCGTGATATGGTTTATTGTACTATTTGTTCTATGTTGATCACATTCCAAGGCTCCTTATTTCATCGGGATTGCAATAAATATAGAATTACATAATTCAGGAGGTATATCTCCAGTATCGTATATTGCGTTGAGCAGTCTGGTGTCTTGGTCTATTCCATATTCTTCTAAGGCCTTGATCATTTCTATCATGATGTTATCTGTAGGGGTTAACGCCTTTCTCCGTAATTCCGTATATTCTCGTGAGTAATGTAACCTGTGCGAGAATCGGTAGCGGTTCTCGCCGCGTTGGTAACTTACGGGGTATGTGAGCCGGTCGCTCAGAAAGCAATGGCAAACTACTGAGCGTCATCTTGCCTAGTATATCAACAGCAGCTGAAAAATGCTGATGTCGACTGCAACGTCCTGTAAGGGATATGCAACCAATTTATTTATATCTTAACATAGCAAAAACAAAGATAATGCATACAGATAAAACTACTATGGATAAATAAATATATGTTAATGAGGAAAGATTGGAGGTTGTGGGCAATTTTGAATATCTTGGGTCATTGATTACCAACAACGGTGACACAATGAAAGAAATTAAACGACGACTATAAACTGCTCTTCAAAGACTAAAACAACTGAATAAATTATGGAGTGGGACAGAAAGAACTACAAAAATTAGATTTTTAAGAGCATGCATCTTTGCCATTGTAACATACGCCTGTGAGACCTGGACACTTACTAAACAAGCTGAACAGCGCATAAATGCTTTTGAATATAAATGTTATAGACGAGTTCTAAGAATTTCTTGGGTAAAGAAAAGAACAAATACATCCATACTTCAAGAGCTGAATATTGAAGAAGGTTGGCTATTAAAGACGATAAAACAAAGAAAATTGATATCTTTTGGTCACTTGAAACGTCATGAAAGTTTGGCGAGAACAATAACGGAGGGTATATGCCTGGGAAGAGAGAAAGAAGAAGCCCAAAGAGAAGATGGGTGCAGGATGTGGCGGATGATCTCCAGATCGGTGTATCAGACACAGGACATCTTGCTTGTGATCGAGAAGTTTCCCGGAAGGTTGTTATGGGAGCAAGGTTCTGCAAAGGACATGCTATTGATGAATGAATGAAAGCCGCACATACCCGATGCACCTTTAGGCGAGTCAAAGGGTCGTTTACTTGCTTACTGTAGGAACGACTGGTTACGCGCACGCAATATGTCGAAATTCCCATTCTGGTGTCTCCAGCCTATCGCCTTCACAAAAAAATTGCTCCACACAATTCCACCAATACTGTTCTCGTGTCAGTGAGAAAAAGAAGAGAAAACAAGAGACATAAATGTCTAATGAAAATGTCAGTAACATCTGACAGTAACAAAAGATACTGCCATTTCGTTCTGATACGAGAGACATTCCAACGTATTTAATGGGCCAGACAATATTAGTAGCTGTCAGTGCCACACTAGTGCATTCAGAGACAAGCAATATACGCCAACAACATAAAAATGGGCTGTAAATTCTTTATGTCAAATAGAAAAGTATATGCGAACATCAGATACGAGTAGTGGTCGATGAGATAATACAGAGAGAGAGAGAGAGATACTTGACCTTGCTATTTCTTAAAGCAAATACTGTGAATGTCTCATTGAAGTAACGTATACGTCTACCTGGCAACGTGGTCGTGCTGCCTGCCTTGCGCTCTGAAGGTCATGGGTTCGTTTTCTGACTCCGTTATTCGGTCCACGAGTGCAACTTTTTCGGACACCCGTAGGGATTGTCGCTGGAGTTACGGAGTTAGTCTCCGAGGTCGTCGCGGAGTTACGTCGATAGTCTCAGAGGTCGTCGCTAAGGTTACGGAGATAGTCTCAGGGGTCGTCGCTGGGATTACGGAGATAGTCTCATGGGTCGTCGCTGTAGTTACAGAATTAGTCTATGTGCGATGCTTTCGACACGCAGCTCTGCAGATAGAGAATGAGCCATATGATATGGGATACAACTTGGTGTGGTATAATGAATCCTCTTGTCTTTAATTTCCTTTAAACCGCTTTACACAATTTACGTTAGATAGCACTTTAGTGATTGGACACAGTTGCTAAAATTAAGTCCTCCGATTCTAACTTGCGCAGAATTGGTCAGTTCGCGGGGGGGGGGGGGGGGAGGGGGAGGGGGGGTTCTCTTATTCTCTCTTTTCCATTGTCTCTCTCCTTCCCTCTCTCTCTCACTAATTTTCTCTCTCTCTTTCTCTCTCATTCTCTCTCCCTCACTAATTCTCTCTTCCTCTCTCATTCTCTGTCTCTGTCTCTCTCTCTCTCTCTCTCTCTCTCTCTCTCTCTCTCTCTTTCTCTCTCTCTCTCTCTTTCTCTCTCTCTCTCTCAGACTGCGTTTGTATGCGTGACTTTATGTATGATTGGATATGAGGTGTGAGAGAGAGTGAGAGAGAGAGAGAGAGAGAGAGAGAGAGAGAGAGAGAGAGAGAGAGGGGGTATAAATGAGTGAATGATTTAGTGTTTGTGATTGTGAGTGGGTATATGTGCTTGTAGGTAAGGAGGTGTGTGGGTGTGTGATTGTGTGATTGTACGACTGTGTGAGTATTTGTGTATTTGTTTGAAAGTATGTATGTGTCGATTATGTGTGTATGGGAAGGCATGTATGTGTGCGCCTTATTGTATGTATGAATGAGGATATATGGGAGTGAGAGAAGGAAAGAGAGAAAGAGAGAGAAAGTATGTCTGTCTGTCTGTCTGTCTGTCTGTCTGTCTGTCTGTCTGTCTGTCTGTCTGTCTGTCTGTCTGTCTGTCTGTCTGTCGGTCCGCCGGTCTGTCTAAGTAAACCTTTATTAGTGAGTTTGTGATTGTGAGTAAGTATATGTGGATGCGAGGGAGTGTGTATTTGTGTGTTATTGTGTGTGTGTGTGCATAATTGTGAGAGTTTGTGTAAATGATGTACATATAATATGTATGCAGATATGTATGTGTGTGTTCATGTATGTGTGTGTTCATGTATGTGTGTGTTCATGAACGTGCGTGTGTAAGTGTGTCTGCCTGCCTGATTGTCTCATAACATGGTCATATGCATAGTTTATGTTTACAACATTCATTTGACACTGTTGTTTTCTTTTGTGAATGTAACATGCACAATTGATGAACGAAAGATGAGTTATTGGAAGAGCCAAATGTACGACGGGCCTGCGTGCTCAATTTGTGATACTTGGAAAATAAATTCCGTTCATTCGTTCGTTCTTTCTCTCATTCTCTCTCATTTTCTCTCTCAATCACTATCCCTTTTTCTCTCATTCTCTCTCTTTAATTTTCTCTCCCTCTCTCCCTTCCTCCCGCCCTCCCTCGATCATTTTATCTCTCATTATCTCATTATCCCCCTCCCTTCATCTCTCTCATTCTCTTTTTCCCTATCTCGCATTATCTCTCCCTCTCTCTCATTCTCACTCATTCTCTCTCTCACTCTCTCTCTCTCTCTCATTCTCTCTCCCTCTCTCTCTCATTTTCTCTCTCTCATTTTCTCTCCTCATCTCTCGCTCATTCTCTCTCTCTCTCTCTCTCTCTCTCTCTCTCTCTCTCTCTCTCTCTCTCTCTCTCTCTCTCTCTCTCTCTCTCTCTCTCTCCAAGTACTTGGTGTATGTTGACAGTAACATACCTAAAGCCTGTGTACGAAACATCACCAAACGTGACTTAATTCCAGACAGTTCGTAAGTGCTGGGCTTATTTTGCGCTCGCTCGCTGTTAACTCAAGTATATTCCATATACACTACTTTTAGTAGTGCTGGACTGCATTTTGCATGTGGATTAGCTTTTCCTATTAACAGTGTCCCTCGTCATCAGGCTTTAGAGATACGTGTAATATACATCCCCAAGTCAAGGGCGATAGGTCAACATTTTGGCCCAATTGTCCTGTGTAGGGGTTGAACACCTAACCTCGCCATCAGCACACCGGGTGTTTAAGAACATGCTTTCTTACCCATTCGGCTATAATGACCTACTGTGCTGGGCTGAATCATGATCTGGTGACACCATACTATGCATCTCAAGTTATGGCACCTGCCTCGCAAATCTTACGCATTTCTGAGTTCGGTGAGGGAATGTCAGCTGTGAAATAGTCTCCTGGAG
Organism: Cepaea nemoralis; assembly: GCA_014155875.1. Lineage (NCBI taxonomy): Eukaryota > Metazoa > Mollusca > Gastropoda > Stylommatophora > Helicidae > Cepaea > Cepaea nemoralis. The sequence continues at coordinate 156,349 of JACEFZ010004743.1, forward strand.
ATTGCTTGCTTGCTTGTGTTCGTTGGCTTGAGCTTCAACGCGAAGTCCTGTACGTCGGATGAAGGCATCCTGTTGTCCAACATCAGTGTGATGTCATACAGAACCTGAGGTTTGCGTGAGTATCCGTTTTCCCATGTCTGGCTTATTGGTGTGCAGACTGGTGGTTCCTCGCCGTACAGGCAGACACTCTCCGACTTCGGAGGAATCGGCGATCCTACTGACTTTAGCCAGGACCCCGAAGGGACCTGTTGCCCAGGACGCTCGACGAGGACGCGTCAATAGGTCTTGGCCAGTATATAACCCGGCCCTGGTGCCTTGGAACCACTTCTGCGTCCCCTATCCTGGAGATAGTGCAATGACACTGAATACAGAATAGGGGAATAAATTCCCCACATCAATACCTCACCGCCATAGAAGCAGGAGTGTGTCGGGACTCCGACAAACTGGATGCTGATAGATCACGCTTTAGAGTTATAACTAAGTCGTCTTGAGGATTCTAAACTAAACAAACAACCTTGTATTTATCAGAGAATACATGTTGCCACGGTTGTAACAGTCTGGCGAAGATATATTTAGCGAGGTAAGCTTTTACGTTCAAATACCATTACACATATCTACTTGTTCTTTGGGTAAACCCGGGAACAGCTTACACAAAAATATACACTGCTGTTGTAAGCCTGCATTTGTGTCTGTCTGACTGAATATTGATCTATGTATCTACCGTCCAGTCTTGCGAGTATTGATATTGTCTTTCTGCACACCCCTAGATGCGATATGCTTACTGCGTATTTATCATCTTAGTTACAGCAACGAAGACATTGTAGATTGATTCTGTCAAAACCAAGCATGATACATAAGTTACCCGAGGTAATCTCTGCCATAACTGCTATTATTGTTCTTAGAAAGTATGCTGACACTGTAAGACAGTCAGACATTTCCATTGCCATGTCGTTATTGTTAATTAAGAATCGACACCAAGCACCTTCCGGTAAACCGCGCAGATGTTCCCACTCCTTCTGCAAATGTTCGGATAGTGTAGGTGCTGATTGTCCTAGACTGACATTAAAATATATCCCCTCAATGCCTATTGTAAGCTCTTCAATTATTGGTGCTTTAGGCACTGACATTCTGCTCGCTCCTTGCCTGACACTCTAGCAATGGCCGGGTCGGTATATTTCTGTAGGAGCTTGTAAGATATAATTGTCTATGCTTGGAACGTAAGTATGTCGCAAATGTCCATTTTGAATTAAGAAACAGAAACACTGATTGGTCTGGTGACTTCATCGACTACCATTATCTCCGGTGCTGTTCAATGCCTACATTGTGAGAATCGCCAGTGAGCAAATAATAGCACCGAGGAGGGCATTGTATGCAGACGATGTTTTAGTGTATCGTCAGGGTAAGGCTAGCGGTCTGGTTGCTGTGGAACTACACACCGAACTTAATCGCATAAGCACTTGGTGTGTTGAAGCCTGAGCAATGGTCAACCCAACAAAGGCAACAGTGACATGGTTCTCTTTGAATAACCATATTGTCAACACTTCAACGCCAACTGTAAATCTGGGTTCAGAGGCTGTGGAAAGAACGCAGGCAATGAATTACCTGGGGATACGATTTGATCGAAGCCTCGCTTATATTGAGCACGTAGACAAGGTGATAACAAAGGCCAAGTCGGGTTTGGCGGCGATGCGAGTAATGGCGGCGGCAAATCGTGAGCAGCGCCATCGTTGTCTTCTTTATGAGGGTCTGGTGCTTTTTGATTGGGAGTATGCGATGGCGATTATAACTCTCAAGCATAAGCAGATGGAACGGATGGAAAGGATAAAGAATGAAGCTGTGCGTATTATTTTTGGATGTACAAGAGATACAGCATGCAGGGCGATGACATACCTTCTTGACTTTCCAACCAAGAGGGACAGAATACAAATTTGCCGAGCACGTGCCTACTTCAGAGTCAACGAAAAACACACAACATCCACTACATAGCGAGATTAAGAAGGTAAAGGGCAGCACGTTAAAAAGAGGAAAGTCGTGGATGGGTCAAGCCGAAGACATTCTTCAGCTGGTTTGTTCACTTGATGACTTAGAACCCGGCGACGAGTGGGTACAAGTGCCCACAGAGTTCTGTACTGTGTAGTAGCTGTGTGATCTCCAATGATTTCTTATATACACATGAATACTTCCGAAATATTATCGTTTGAAGGAACACGGATTCTTCCTATAAATATGATGAAATAATTTTTATTATTTGAACTCTTGGCAAGAAGATAATTTCTTCCACATTATTTTCCCAAAACATGTCTTCCGTCTAATTTTATCAGACCAAGCCTCCTGTCTAATTTTGTCAGAATATTGTTCAAATTTCTGAAATTAATATGAGCTCTTTCGCGCGCTCTATCTCTCTCTCTCCCCACCCCTCCCCCTCCCCTCCCTCTCTCTCTTCCCTCTCTCTCCCTCTCTATCTCCCTATCTCTCAACCCTGTTGTGTGTGTGTGTGTGTGTGTGTGTGAGTGTGTGTGTTCCCTCCAATCGTTAACTTGCGGGTTTGTTTTATATTCAGGGTACGAGAAAAGCAAATTTTCCATTTGAGAACCTGTTACTACATTGCCGTGTTTATCAGTAGATAAGTGTATAATACTAAACTATTATTCCATAGAAACATATTGTTTCAAAGTCTGGGTATTATTATTTCAGTGCTTAAACTTGGATGTGAATGCACACTTTAACCGTGCTACCACGTCAGATGTCACAATGGCTATAGCAATACGATTACGATAGCGGATATGTTCAGAGGCTGACCTTCAATGTAAGCAACAAAACACCAGCAGGCAACTCCCAAAATAACACGGCCTCATAATTTAGAACGGTTCTAACCTCTTGAACGGGAGTTCCTAACCAGTGGCGTCGATAACCCATGGGGACACAATGCTCAAATGTCAGTATGGACTGCCAATTTCGTGTTTTGATAGAAACGAATACGGCAACAAGATTTCTAATTATAGCAAGCTAATGATAAACACGTTTTATTGACTTAAACGACTATTTTAACGACTGGTGGCACAGAGATAATGTGGCAGCCTCTGTCACGACATTTCACAGGTTCATATCCAGATAAAGAACATTTTAAAATCTAGGATGTAGCTCTTACCCTCATTCATATGTAAAACAACCACGTCGTAAATCACCCTAGTGTTTTTTTTTTACTGTGATTTTCTACACAGTCTGATGTTCAGTAGTCTACCAATGTTTCTGTACGGCCAACACTCATACCATTATGAAATTCATCGCAACGCGATCCGCTTCCAAATCGTTTGCTGCTGACTTCCTATCCTGTATGTCCTGATACTGAAGCTGCTTTCATTACCCATAGGTAATATATGTCGGCCATCCCTGGAGAGTGAATCGGACACCGAGACAGCTTGGATAAGGGCGAAAAGTTAGGATGGGATGTGTGCCCGTTGAGCAAGATAAAAATCTCACATGCAGTTATAAATTGCACAGTAGACAAGGTAATCTGCTTCCCAGATAATATGTCTTTAATTACAAAATCAAACTTGCGCAGAATCTATATGGCGTACCTAGAGAGGTTTTGAGCTCAGCCAAGTGAATCTTTATGCGACTGTAAATACTCTGAAGTTTACTTCACACTGAATGTTGAAGTTTTTTTCGTGATACCCTGCGTCTCATACATTGGTTGTGAGTTAATTTCATAGTTTTGATATAATTAAAAATGCTTCGTATCATATTTATCCCTTCTCTTCCTTGCTTCTTCTTCTTGAATGTTCAGTGTTCTTTGTAGCTTTGCAAGACGTAGCAGTCATCCCCAACCACTATTGGATGTCTGTGATTTAATAGGCAATTTTTATGCTCGGTACGACAGCTCATAAAAATTCACGATGTATTGATTAGCGCTCATATAGTTGAAGAAATAAGTACAGATTGAAGGACACACTAGACAACTTAAACATTGAAAGGAATAATTACCACGCCGGGATTCGAACCTGTCAACTCCAAATTTGACAGCACCTCGACGCAGGAAGAAGTGTACTTCGACAAATGACAAACTAGACACTCCTAAAACAGAGGTCATCATTAGCCAGGGCTATTATCCACATGAACCCACAACTATGGAACATAAATGAGAAGTCAACATTTACATCCATCTGAACCCACAACTATGGAATATGAACGAGAAGTCAACATTTACATCCAGTGGACAATTGTGTGGAACGAACCCGCTATCACGGTCACTAGATAGGTTTGAGTGCTAGCACGTTAAACCTTTCGGCCACATCGACCTCTTGCTACCTAGCTATCCATGCGTAAAGAAAAATTGCGACCCTTTAGATTATGTTGGTGACAAAATATAATACTTGGTCCTGATGATAACACATATATGGTCTACGGAAGCAGTGACTACCACGTTTGCTAGCGACCTGTTTGTCATATGTTCGAATCACTATCAAGACGATCTCAGGTAGACATAGCCTCAAATTGGTGAAAGAAAATGTTCTGGGAAATAAAGACGACCAATGTGATACTAACCACATCAAGCCTCAAGCCGAATGCTGCAGCTAAACAGGATGCGGAAACAGAGCGGAGAGCCCTAAAGGACATCATTTACAACACTGCTATGGAAATCCTGGATGCAGCCCTCACCCAGTCCCACCCCCACCCCACCCCCGAAAGCATAAAGACTGGTTTGATTACAATTCCGAAGACATCAAACAATTGCTGGCCGAGAGACATCTTCTCCACCAGGCATATTTGAATGACCCTAAGTCAACATGAAAATAAGATGCCTTCAGTAATATTAGGAGAGTAGCGCAGCAGAAACTTCGGCACATGCAAGACTCCTGAGTGAGCAACTAAAGCTGATGAGATACAAGGCTTTGCTGACAGACATGATATGAAAAACTGTTACGACTCACTGAAAGCGGTCTATGGTCCTACATCACCAGGCATTGTTCCCCTTCTCAGTGCAGAAGGAGGTACATTGGTCACCAACAAGAAAGAAATCCCACAACGCTGGGCAGAGCATTTCAGCAACATCTAAAATGCAGCCTCCTCCTTCGATTATGACACTATCAACTGCCTTCCTCAAGTCTCCACTAATGATTCTCTTGATTACGTGCCAACCATAGTGGACGTAAACAAAGACATCCATCAACTTTCCAGCTGTCAGGCGCCAGGTCCTGACTCCACACCAGCAGATATATATACAAGGCAGATGGACCGGTTCTAATACGGCAGCTTCACCAAGTCTTTACAAACATATGGGTTAACCGTTAACGAGACTATGCTACAGGATTTCAAGGACGTGTCAATAATCCGCCTTTACAAACGTAAAGGAAACCGCTAATCCTGTGACAGCCACCGAGGCATCTCCTTTCTCTAAATTTCAGGGAAGATACTCTCCAGAATTCTTCTCAATCGTCTCACAGCCCATCGCGACCAAGGCGTTCTTCCTGAGAGTCAATGTGGCTTCAGAAGAGAACGAGGAACTGTTGACATGATTTTGGCTGCAAGGAAGCTGCAAGAGAAATGCCAGGAACAGAATTCCGAAATGTTCTCCACTTTCATTGATCTTACCAAGGCTTTTGATACAGTCAGCTGAGAAGGATCGTGACAGATTATGGCGCAATATGGTTGTCCACGAAAGTTTGTCTAGATAGTGCGGCTTTTTCATGATGGTATGCAGGCAAGAGTTCAGGAAAATGGTGAGCTGTCTGAGCCATTTCCTATCACCAATGGAGTGAAGCAAGGCTGTGTCTTGGCACCAAAACTGTTCAGCCTCATGTTTTCAGCGACATTGGAATAGACATCAACTACCGCATGGATGGAAAGTTATTCAATCTCAGAAGGCTGAAAGCTAAAACCAAAACTTCCAGCGACACCGTCGGGGAGCTCCTGTTTGCTGATGGTTGCGCTCTATATGCCAACTCAGAGGCAGACATGCAACACGATGTTTCAGCTTTCTCATATGCCTGTGCCAACTTTGGGCTCAATATCAACTTGGAGACAACTACAGTTATGTACCAGCCAGCTCCAGGGATTAATCATACCGTGTCGAATATTAAAGTGAATGGTCATAAACCAAGTGTTGTTGGCAAATTCACCTATCTTGGCAGCACCTGTGTCACAAGGCTGCCAGAACTGATGACGAAGTGAATGCACGAATCTCCAAGGCCAGTACAAGAATGTGTGGGACAGAAATGTAATAAGCCTGCAAACAAGGCTGAAAGTCTAGAAATCAGTCGTATTATCCACATTGCTATATGCTTGTGAAACCTGAGCTGGTTATCAGCCACACGTTAGGAAATTAAACCACTTCTACACAGTCTGCCTTAGGAAGCTATTGAAGATTACATGGCAAGATAAGATCCCAGACACTGAAGTCCTAGAAAGAGTGTCCATGCCCAGTATCCACACTCTACTAATGAAGAATCAGATTCGCTGGGCTGGTCACTTGACTCGCATGCCAGATCACGGGCTCCCTAAACGAATTTTTACGACGAGCTGCGTAATGGTAAAAGCTCAGATGGCAGCCAGAAGAAACGCTTTAAAGACACTCTGAATATCTCACTGAAAGCTTTTGGAATTCATCATGACATATGGAAGCCTGCTGCCTAAGACCGAAATTCGTGGCGTACATCATTACGCAAGGGTGCAGTCACTTGTAAAGCAACCAGGACTGCAAGAGCTGTGAAGAAAAGGCTGGACAGAAAAAACCACTGCAGGAGATCCTCTTCCTAGAATGTCAAGCATTCTTTGCACACATTGTCAAAGAACATTTCATGCCAAAATAGGCCTTATTAGTCATTTTAGAACTCATGGTTCCATTCTTTCGTCCTCACTGATGAAATGAATGGTCATCATCATTCTTGATGGGCAAACAACAGCCACATCACTCATTAAGTGCTTACCGGTGGATAACAATATGGACTAGCAGAGCACAGCAAATACATCTTAAGGCGTGTAATAGATCCTTTCTTTTTAAATATTTTTTAATTGGTGTGTAGCATTGATTGGTCAACTCTAAATCGAAATAAAAGAGCAACATTACGGCTTTTAATATATTATCGTGGATTCCAAGACGTGGTTTGGGGGGGGGGGGGGGGAATAGATATTAAATCAACACTTCCGGAGGTCAACATAGGGATAAGAGATTTGGCTCTTAAGCTTCCGGTGCGCTGATGCTGACGTAGGGGTTTCATCGCCTTCACCGGTCAGTTGGACTAATTTTAACTTATTATCCTTGACTTAGGGACGTAATTTACAAGTATCTCTGTAGTCGGGGTGAGTTCGCCTGATGGAGAGGAACACTAATAATAGGGAAAGCTAATCCACATGCAAAAATCAGACCAATGCACTACTAGTAGTTCATGGCGAGCGAAAGCCCCCCCACTCCCCCACCCATTCCTTCTCCCCTCTTTTCCAAAATAAAATGAGAATCAACACATCGTATACAGTATTTGCGGAAATTGACAACTCCTGACACATTTAGAAAAAAGTTAACAGAAACGTTCTTAAAACGACTTTGACCAAAAGAAACAAAATGACATTCTAAAAGATTTGAACATTGACGAAAACCGGCACAGAAACATGACCTTGTCTCAGAACACATTCTGTCACAAGCATATAGAAAGACTAGTGAAGTAATATTAGATTCTAGAAGACGACGAAGAAGAAGAAGAAGAAGAAGAAGAAGAAGAAGAAGAAGAAAAGAAGAAGAAGAAGAAGAAGAAGAAGAAGAAGAAGAAGAAGAAGAAGAAGAAGAAGAAGGAGGTGCCGTCCAGCACCAAGATGGACACAGAATATTGCAGGCACATTTACATGAAAATGCACAGGCAGGATAAATGTAACATTTTCGAGAATATTTGAACACCGTCAGGTATGTGAGGCCTACGTTCTTCAATCTGTTGGTGTCAATGCTGATGATGATGATGATGATGATGATGATGATGATGATAATTGATGATGATGATGGTGATGGTGATGATAATGATGATAGTGATGATGATGATATGATGACGATGATGATGATGATGATGATGATGATGATGATGATGATGATGATGATGATGATGATGATGATGATGATGATGATGATGATGATGATGATGATGAATTATGACAATCTTGGTCACAATACAACACATAGGGGTCTTATTTTGAAATTACCCGAAGGCAATATTCAGGTAAAATAAGAGAGCGTCACAGAATCAGCTAAAGTAAATAGTCTTGCAAAGACAGTACCATACAATCAGCTGTAGGAGTCTGATGCGAAATGGGGACAGTGGCATGAAATAATCAGAAGATACAGACTCTTTATATAATTAGATAATGGGAGAGATTGGGAAAATATACCAAAGGTCTGTAACTGTAAACAATGCAAGAACTCTTCATGTAGAATATACACCGAATTCGTCATTTACTTCCCCTCGTTTTTTTCCAACTTAATATTGATACCATTATTTTAACATCGTATGTTCAAGTAAGGTTAACAGTTGCCTGTAATCCTACTGCAAATACCGTCATAAGTGTGTTAAGTGTTATGTTTTAACATATACTACCCTTTGGACATAATGTACACGGTGACCAACTCATTTCTCTTCGCATTTTGTCTCCAGACAATTTACAAAAATGTCTAACACTTATGCCACACGTAGTCTGCAAGTTCGAATCCCCATAGTTTCAGGAAAGCATTAATAAATACGCTGCCAGGTCAATCTATCTCACATCTACCAGGTAATGGTATGCGAAATACAGACAGCCGGTGTGATATCGACCACACCACCCATGGAGTGCCGAGTGTACAAGAAGTATGAAAGCTGGTATCGTATACTCAATACGCCTCAGGACAAGTATTTCTGTAAGTTTACTACATCTTGTTTGTGTTTTGGCAAGCTTCCATAATTGTCTACCTACCATCTTTCTCAAGGTCTACAGATTCTCTTGTCTTGATCAATGTATACTCTCTCTCACTCTCTCTTTCTCTCTCTCTCTCTCTCTCTCTCTCTCTCTCTCTATATATATATATATATATATATATATATATATATATATATATATATAGTGCAAATCAATTATAGCCTAGGCTTGTTTTAACTGTTACGTCTTTCTCAGTCTTGTTTATAACTTCAGTTACTTTATCTTCTAAATCAGGGGTCACCAAACTACGGCTAGCGGGTCGAATCCGGCCCGCGACGTCAGTTCATAAGGCCCGCCGACGGTACTTGAATTTGCTTGATAAAACGTATGGGACACGAGACGTTGAGATAGAATTTAAATTTAAATATTATGTGTAGAATATTAGGAGATCTTCACACGTGTGGAGACCTCCTGGCTACCATATGCCTTAAATTTACCATTTTCAAGTTCACTTATGCGGAGAACAGAAGAACGTGGAGAGAACATAGTGCTACAGATACGCGAGAAAACTAGGAACTTATTGTGGTATTCTCTGGCGCTGGATGAGTCTACTGATCTCTCGAGTACGTCACAACTCCTCATGTTCATTCGTGATGTCAATTTGGACTTTCAGATAACGGCAGAGTTGGCATCCGTTTGCAGCATGCATGGAACAACATCTGGAAAAGACATTTTCATGGAAGTGCAAAAACATTTGCAAGACTATAGCCTTCAGTAGAATTAGCTTCGAAACGTTACAATTGATGGTAAAAATAAAACATGGCTGGAGTGAGAAAGTGTCTGGTGGGGCAGATCAGGACTCGGAAGATTTGCAAATTCAGGGTGCTCTGTTCATACTCAGCATCATACATCAACAAACACTCTGTGGGAAAGACTTTGCTATTTCTTGTGTACTGAAATCAGTCGTTTCTGCTGTGAAATTCATTCTAGGACAATGCATTCAAGTCACCGTCAGTTCCAAGGTTTTCTTGAAGAAATTGATTCTGAATTCTGTGACTTGCCTTATCACACCGTAAGTGAGGTGGCTCAGCTGTTTCGTTTAGTCCTGTTTCGTTTTTACAAGCTCCGAAACTAAAAAGATGTTTTTCTACACTGAAAAAAGATATAGCTGATCCGCAGCTGTAAGATCCTACCTGGCTCTCAAAGTTGTCATTTTGGTCGAAATCACATCCCACATGAATGAATTGATCTTGAAACGTCAGAGAAAGGATAACCTCGACTGTGATCTCTACAGAACCCTCAAAAGATTTCTGAGAAAGCTATCATTGTTTGAAGCACAACTGGGAGGGAAACGCTTTTCTCATTTTCACTTTTTCAAAGTGTTTTGCGCTACAATCGCCGAAGATGTCAACCTCGATTTTCCGGGGAAAAAAACATTACTCGTGACTTGAAGCATTTTTGCAGGGAATTTCAGATCTTGACTGAATTGAGACTGATATTCCTCTGTTCCATAATCCGTTTGATCGTAACCTTGATGATGTGCCAGTTGAACTACAGTTGCAGCTCATTGATTTGCAAACAAAATGACTTGTTGAAAGAGAAGCACAGAGAAGGAAAACTTGTTGAATTTTACCAATGCTTACCAGATGTTAAGTTTCCGAAACTCAAGAAATGTGCCGCTGGTATGGCATCAGTATTTGAAACAACTTATGTCTGTGAACAAACATTTTCAAAAATGAAGTATGTGAACACAACACATCGAACGAGATTGACTGATGTACATTTGAAAGCAATTCTTTTGATTGGATGCAGCAACTCTAAACCAAACAATGAAAGTCAAACCTCAGTTTAACAAATCTCACTAACATATTTTGCTGCTTAGTTTGTGAGATTCGGATATGTGCAAACTAGGTCTGATGTACCTATCTTTTTACTATCATCGCCTTCTTTGATAATCTTTTAGTAAATAAATATGTTTCTTGTTTTCGTTCTTTGTGCATTGCACACCAATCGCCCATGATTGATTGACTGAGTGATTGATCTTGGAACTGACATCACAGCATTCGGGGCATCCCCATAGGCGCTTCGTCCCCATCCTCAGCAGCCATGATTAACATGCAATACACAACCGTTTCTCAGAGCTTTCGTTCTGGCTTGCAAGTATTGTACATAATGATTATGCGACCCGTGCTCGTCATGTTTTCAGTTATCCGGCCCACCGTGAAAATAGTTTGGTGACCCTGTTCTAAATCATTGCGTTCATGCGTATAGTAAGGTTTACATATCTTTCTTGTAGCCCAAGTATTGATTCGTACCAGCTTTGAGCACTACTTTATTAAACATATCACTTATTTCTCCACTTATTTTATTTTGTGTTTTAAGATGGCCACAGAATGTGTGAGTTGGGGTCATTTGTTTCATTTAGCTCTTTTGCAAATCAGTCGTGTAAAAAAAAGTGTGAGTGAATGATGTATGTCTCAAAGTTAATACAGGTTTCACTGGTCTGGTCAGTTAATTTAGTACTATGCATTTGATGTTATGACTGATATCTGGGTTTGACAATTCAAGACACGGAGTCGATGTCGACAGCCAACTTCTAGAACAGTAGGTCGTTGTATCAACTGTTTCGTTTATCAAGTGTACAATGGTGTCGATTTTACTGTCTTCTGTTACAGTTCCGAGCGTATTGGCCAGTCTATAACTCCAGTTCCTGAATGGCTGTTTAAGTCCCCAATGACACGGTAGATGTTGTTTTTATATTATCTGATGATTAAGACATATCCTTTTAGGCGGGGTGTATATTTAGTACAATTCTCAACAATTCATTTTAATATCTGCCCCGATTATTTCAACTTAACCATTTTTGTGGGGTACAGAAAACTTTATGCGGTGTAATAAGTCTCCAATTATTTATCACTCTCCACTATGAGTGTCTCCGTGTAACAATAACAATTGTAACCTCTGATGGAGAATCTGTTGTTATGATTGAGGTGCATTTTTAAATACATGCTACGTCAATATTGACTTTGTGTAGTCTATTAGCCAGCAGTCATTTCTTTAATTGTGAACACCTTCCGTGTTCCAATGAAGAATATCAATCAATCATGTGACATGCCGAAAAGCGTGGGTGGTCATGACTCGCCATTTCACTCGATCGCCAGAGTCGTGGATCAGCTCAGTGTTCCTGTCTCGTCCATACCATGTGACCAATCCATCCAGGTATTTTCTTCTCGGTCTTCCCCTTGGTCTGTTCCCTTCGATCTTGACAGTTGTCACTAAGTTCTCCAATCCATTTTTTTCTTCTCATAACATGTCCACAAACTTTTGACTGCCTACGTCTAATTTCTCTAATCAATTTACGATTTTCATTTGTCTCCTGTAGTACTTGGTCATTGGTTTTTCTGTATGTCCATGGTATTCTTTGCATTTCCTCAGAAACCACATTTCTGCAGCCATCAGATGTTTTTCAGCTTGACCGCTCATTGTCCAAGTTTCGCATCCATACACAAGAATAGGTTCTATGTAGCCCCTCAACACTCTTTTTCTAGTTTCAATTGACATATTTTTATTGGTCAGTATGTTGTACATCTTGCTAAAGGCTACATTCGCCATGGCGATTCTTGTTCTAATCTCCTCAAAGCATCTCCCATCAGATGTTATGACTGTTCCGAGATAATTTAACCGATTCACTTGTTGAAAAATATTCCCATTTACTTGTATATCACATTGTGGTATTTCGTTCTTCCTGATGACGACCATAATCTGTCTTTTTTAAAATTTAATTCTAACCCCAGTTGTTCACTGTGTGCAACAACCGCATCTACTAATTGTCGCAGATCCTGCTCATTGTCTTCAATCGATACTGTATCATCTGCATATTTAATGTTATTGATGTTTCGTCATCCAATGCTGATTCCATTTATATCTTTAACATTTCTGAAAATATTTTTACTGTATAGGGAAAAAGGATCTGGAGACTTTACACATTTGATAATTTTAATGTCTCGTCCTTGTCTTGCGATGATCAGTCTTTATGCGAATCATCATGTACTAGGCACTTTTAAAGAGGTATAGTGTGTTTATTTTTGTCTGCCACAATATAAAATTCCATATCTCAGTAACCAACTGAAGGAAAATGATGAGATTTAGCATATAACCTTATCATTATGTCCACCCAACAAAACAATTTTTGTTCTGGAGATTTTACAGCAGATTTCAAAGTTTGTTTATATGCGGTATATAATTTACGGGTCAGAGATGAAATTCATAATTTTACATGTATTACAGCGTAGCCAGACAATCAGCGTTCAATGTTGAATATTTTACGTTTTTCACGGGATTGGCCTTATGCGAAGAACCCCGCGCAGTTTAAACTGGGACTGTTCAGAGGTGTCGTCAAACTGTGGGTTATTTCATGAAACCTGATTATTATTATTATTTTTACATCTTACCACTTATCGCTAACATTGAGTAATATTGCGGTGGAAACTGACATATTGTGGCATAACAAGAAACGTGATAGCAAACACGTTGTCAAATTAGGGGACAACACACGTGCATACGAATCTATATATATAAAAGGCGATGTATGTATGTGAGGATGTATTTGATGCGTTCGATAACGGTCCATCCGATTGAGATCAAATTTTCTACATGTATTCTTTTCTTTTCCGTGCAGCCAATTGTCATATTTTGTTAGTCTACAATTAGCTATTTACTTACTAAAATGTAATATTTAAATTTACATTATATTTGTATATAGCGAGTGGACTTAACGTAAGAAAAGTTTTTTTCAAGGGGCATAACTTTAAATAGCATTGCTATATGTTTTATATATAGATTGTTGCATTGTTTTCAAAGATTTATAAACTCTTTGTCTACAGTTATTTACAGGCATATGCGTTATAATAAATAATGATATAATCTTTAAGGGATTTTCAAAGTTTACATACAAATAATGCATCTATTTAAATAGTGAAAATTTTCAAACTCATCTTTTTATGTTTAAAGAAGTTATCTACAGTCATGTAGGTGTTAAAAAGAGTTTTCATTAAAAATAATGGATGGTTTGTGGAAGGACATTCTTAAGTTAATTTTTTTTTTGTTATATGAATTTAATGAGACGCCCCCGCCAGGAGCTGGGCGATGCAGCGCCGGGTCGGATAGATAGATAGACAGACAGACAGATAGTCATAGACGGGAGCTAATATGACTACTTATATGAATTAAATGAGATGCTCCCCACCAGGGACTGTGTGAAGCCGGGCCAGGTCAGACAGACAGACAGACAGACAGGCAGACAGACAGACAGACAGACAGACAGACAGACCGACCGACAGACCGACCGACCGACCGACCGACAGACAGACAGACAGACAGACAGATTCCCGCCAGGAGCTGGGCGAAGCCGGGCCGGGTCAGCTAGTCAATCTATAACTACAATGAAAAGAGGACCAACATCTTGGTCGTTAAGAAGAAAGCCCATTACAGAGACACTGACAACTATTTTCATAGTGCAAAACAAGTAATCATGTTCCGTCTCTGAACAGTAAGCAACAGAGTAGACAATCTTTCACGAAGACTCAAAGCGTGTCTGTCACCCATGTGTACGTGTGAACAAACTACACAGACAGCTGCACTGATCCTTAAAAATGGGCACATGATGACTAAATTGCGGTATCATTTCTGGTCACTCCATACGCACATTAACGCACAGCTTTCACAAACTCAATATAAAAAGCAAAAAGCTAAATGCATCCTAGTAACATGAATACTTGTGTACAATTATTAACCAGCAGCTGAAGAAACAAAAAGGAAATGAAAAATAAGGTAAGAAATATATTCCTTCTACTTTCCTGTCAATTTACACATTATTTACCCCATGCCTCTGTAAATTCTCTGTCTTTACTAATATTACACATTGCACCCCTCTCGGGAGTCTCCGCGGTGAAGTGGTCAAGACGTCTGACTTGGGCTCCGAAGGTTGTATGTTTGATTCCTTCATTTCACGAGTGCATTTTTTCGGAGATTTCCGAGGGTCGTCGTTGGAGCTACGGAGTTCGTGCTTTATGCGACGCTTTCCGCCCTGCGGAAAGAGACTGAGCCATATGGGATAAAAACCCGGTGCAATTCAGTCGACCCTGTCGACTTTTAAGCTACTTTTTTTTATTGCACCCACTCCCATACGAATCTGGCTACGCCTTGTACTTGTGTCCTTACCATAAATAACGTTGTTTACTGTAAGACTAGTTTGTTAGCGTGAATTCACTACATTTTCCCCAAAACATCAAAGAAATTTCGCCGCTTTCGATGATTTAAGTTGCTTTTGGACCTATCAAAGACATATTCCTTGGGTAGGGGTAAATATAAGACGCCATGAAAAATTTCATAACGATGCAACAGATAGTTTTCACAATAATTGATGGTGAATGACGGCATTCATTTCTGGACATACTATAGATCCAAGATATACAACAGGTAGCAGCGAACCGCCAGACTTGGAGAGCCATGATTTCTGCCCTATGCGCCGACTTAGGCTCAAGAGGAAAGACTATCTAACTATAGTATGCCGATGCTTTCCTCTGTCGGATACGCTGAGATTGATGGCTCAACCCCAAAGAGATAAAGGATGCAAATTCCTTTTTCCCAATGTGATCCAGCACGTTTAATTAATTTAGCTGTACTGACTCAATTGTTTGAGACTAGAAATAGAGTTTTAGAGAACCAAGGAACCTCAGGAAATAACTGAAAATGTTGTATTCCCGTTTATACCCAAAATATCCTTTATGTGGTTCCTTGCCTCTCCTCTACCAACTAATTAATTCTATCTAGGGTAGTTTAAAACAATTTGACTATGACAAGCAAAAATACAATCAATAGATGACATGACCTCATTTTTTTATGATTTAATAAACACAAACATGGATTTTGTAAATTGCATTCAAAATTACAATTTCCTGTCATAAAATAAGGACATATACATATACAGTAAATATACAGAATTGATGTTCCAATTATAATGTGTATAACAACAGCTATATTTTCCCCAGTGGCATGTAATGCTAATCTTTTACTGGCCTGGATGATCTGGAACAAAAAGAACTGTCTACACTTAGAATTCTCCACTTCCAGCTTTGGGAATCCCTCTGGCTATCAATTAATTGCTGTAGTCTTAGTGTTCTAGGTCTTAGTAGAACATAAATTGGCTCTTGGTTTTCTTTTCCATTGGTTGGCAGGTAAATGTTTAAATAAAGATTACCTCTCCTATCAGACAAATGGAATGGTTGCAGGTAGATAAGTTTCTGCACTACTCTATCAAGGGCATCACTCAACAATGTGCTCACTCAACAGGTGCTGCATTCAATCTTCACCAAGTCAGGTCTGGATTTACATGAGTAAGATCACTACCTTATTTATCAGAATGACATCCACATACTTCGACGACCGGTTTCAGAGTCTGATTGCGATGTCTTTGCTGGCTGAGGCTTTCCTCCTCTTAGTAATAAAACTAATTTTACTATTTGTTTGGGAAGGTGCACTCACTCCACCATCTGCCACTGCCTGCCTCGTGTGTGTGGGTTGGTGAAAAACAGAACGTGTCCCGGCTGTTCACTGCTATTTATACGGTGCCTTTTCCGGTTAACGTTTTTCATTGCCAACGGGTATATTAAATCTTGGATCGTACAATTGTGGAACAAACAATTCGGTTGCGGTGAACGCCGATTTTGTCGTCGTGAAAATATTTAACGTGATGTTACGTTTGTGAAAATGTAATATATCACATCCTCTATGGCTTCTATAGCACATTCAATAACTGATCGCGGCATATACACAACATTCACTGTTCCCTTTTGTCACACGTCGTTCTTGATGATAATATCAATGTTCTTGATGATCTTTGCTTGATATTGTCGTGTGATGGTCGTTGTCTAGGTAACGATGTTCATGGTGTGTCAATTGAGATATCTAGCTGTCTCTTAATCCAACTCACCCCAGAAGTGCACCTTCACCAGTCATGAAACAAGATTGTGTTGGCGCACATAATCATTTATTCCAGAAATAAGACGAACAGACGGAACATATATATATATATATATATATATATATATATATATATATATATATATATATATATATATATATCCAGAAACAATGTAATCCATAGAATATAAATATCCTCCTCACAATTTAACCAGCAGACATCAATGCCTTCTCAAGCCTGCTTCATATCTCAAATTCACAAGACATTTAGTCCAACTACTATCCACGGCTGGATCTCCTACAATACAACCCACACATTGGGTCGGAGCCACTGCTCAACTATGCAACCCACTCTGGGTTTTGGGCCTCACTCCCTATAGAACCCACTCTGGTTCAGGCCTGTCTTCACCACTAGGAGAACAACACAACACGGAGATCTCTAACTCCGCTTCTCCTTAGACTACCGATCAGTTCGGCATCTACACATCAACTGTCTGAAGTCCCTTGACTTCACACAAAGCTAACCTGTCCTTCCCCCATCCCCTGGGGTCCACGCTCACCCTTCCCATTATTTATTTTCTCAGGACTGGCTGTTTTCTCATAGCCAGGTCAGTCACTTTACTGTCTCCCACTCTCATCTCCATTCTTCCTCATGCCCGGTCACTCACCTCAATGTCAATGACCCAGGCTTATGTCATCACCCCCCTCTTAAAAGAAAACTTCGTTTTCAAATATTGGGCGACTAAAACTTACTAAACACGTGACCCAGACATATTGCCTGGGTAGCCCTAAGTATGGCTCCACCTCACTTCAGCTACCATCCTAAATACTACATCAAATGCTCATAGTACCCTCACATAAATAGAAACAACCATCTTTCTATCTTGTGTACCAATGCATGAACTAATACATCACATAATAATAATACATCATAGAAAAGCATTATACTTATGTACTCACAAGTCTCTTACTACTTCACGACCCCACAATACTATTTGTGTACCGACCCTATATCAGGTGGTTCTGTTCTTGCATTAACCCACCTCTGATTCCTGTCGAAGGCTGTGTCTACCTTTCATGTACCCATGACCCATGGTACCTCTACAAATACAACATCTGTTTGCTATCCTTAGCCCTGGGTCAGTAATGTCGCGAACACTCTTTTGACCTGACTCAACTTTCCTATCTGCATATTGCACCGTTACACTTGAGTCTCTGTTTAGTCTGAACCCTTTATTCAATCTCGGCCCATATATCTGGCACCTTTCTTTCTGCTGCATACGCCTTATGCCTATGTGCCCTGCACATGCACTATCCTGAGCTGTTATAGTATATCGGTCTCTATGTGCTAAAGGTACTGCTACTTGCCAACGTGCAGTTCTGCTATCTGAAAACCTGCGAGTGAGAACATTGTTCTTCCTCTCGAAACACCATCTACCTTTCTTTGACTGCCTATGTTCTACTCTCCTACACCCTTGGGAACATTTGTTCAGAGTAGTATCTTGTCTCTGGGAGTCACTAGCACTGTATTTGGGATCCATTCTCATCTGCTCAGCTGTACTATCTTTGTCCTGAGTTCCTGTGTCTACTTCAAGTGCCTTTTCTACCTCAGCTATACTCTCTAATTTAGGTTCTCTTGTGGTAACTACCTCATTACTGCTTACACTATATTTTTGGTCCCAATAAACTATTTCCTCTTCTGTACAATCTTTAACTCCTATAACATTTCCTATGATCAAATCAGCCACTGGTGAGTCCAAAACACACGCTGTCACTCTTCCAGTGATATATGGTGTTTTTACTGTTATTATGGCTACTGGGTAGAACTCTACTGTGCCGTTGAATGTTATGCATCTAATCTTTTTCCCTGTATAATCCGAGGGATCTATTAAACTTCTCCTCACCCCGATAGACGTACATCCGGAATCCCTAATTGTTAACGCTGACCTATCATTAACAAACCCATGATGCATCTTCAGACTTCCTCCCTCATGTACTGCTGATCCTGCTTTCACTGTATGACCACATATTAGGACTGGCTGACTGTCTTTTTCAAAAAGAGGTTTGCACCCACTACAATCTTCATTGTTCAGCGTCTCAATTACTTGCGCTGCATTTGAGTGCTCTGTTTCTCTCATCCTACATTGATGGCTGATATGCCCATTCTTTCCACATTTGAAACAAGTAATCTCCCTTTTAGTGTTGTTCGTTGGTCCATCTGATGGTTGTGCATCACACTCTGCTGCCTTGTGTCTCCAGCTCCCACAATTCCAACATCCGGCATAATTTGGACGTCTCTGGAAGTTCCCTCTTCTATATGGGTACCGTCCTACTCTACCAACATTGTTTCCTCGGAAACCATTATCTTGAAGTTCTTGCTGCTCACCTTTCTGTGCTGAATCCACACTTTTCGCCCTTGGTCTGATGACTGGATTCTGGTCTTGTTTAGTGTACGCTGCACAGACTATTTCCTCACTCATTAGTTTCCCAATAGATACGTTAGGATGTGCAGTCATGTAGTTTTGCCCTAACTGTGACATTGTGTCTATGTCCTTTGGCTTCCGTTCCTCAAAGAACGCCACTAAATTAGAATTGCATGCAGATACTACCTTGTCTCTTAACATTAGATCTACTAATTTATTAAAATCTTTCCCTACTTCTGCGAGCTCCATCCATTTGTTAAATGTGTTCTTTACTGTGTTAACAAAGTCTGTGAAATCTTGATTTGTCTCTGGCACTAACTGTCTAAACTTTGTCCGATATCCATGCTCAGTGAGTTTGAACTTAGTCAGCAAACGTTGACGTAAGATAGTGTAGTTGTTTCTTTCTTCTACAGGTAAATTGAACATGGTGTCTAGTGCCTTGCCCGTAAGAAACTCGCCAAGTCGTATCGCATACTGGTTTTCTGGGATGCCTAAAGTTTTCGCACTTGCTTGAAATCTGTCCAAATAAGATTCAAGGTTGTCTCGGTCCGTAAAGTATGGCAGTTTTAATCTCTGTGATGACTGTGAAGGTCTTCTGCTTTCCTCACTTTGACCTTTTGATGATATTTCTAATTTTCTGAGAGCAATTTCAGCTTCCATCTTAATCTTCTCTTTCTCAATTTCCATTTTCATTTGTGTCTCTTCCTGTAGACGCTTGTTTTCTATTTCAGCTAACTTTACTTGGGTCTCTTTCTCTTCCTGTAGACACTTTGCCTCGCGTTCATTATGCCTCTCCTCTCTTTCCGTCTGCTTTTGTTCTTTTGCTTCTGCATACTCCTGTAACTCTTTACCTTTCAGGCCTATTCGTTCACCTGCTTCAATATATTCCATTAAAGTAGGCATCTTGTACTTGTGGACACGTTGCTGTCAATCAGCCAACTATAAATGTACAGACTCTGCTGCTAGTCTGTGTCACTTCCCTACGTACGCCAGCACTCCCTGTGTACGTAAATTCGTAGTGCTAAAATATCACTCTGTACTCACCCAGTCACTCTATAAGCACTAGGTAGTGAGGGGGAAGTATCACCTATACTCCCTTATATCTATATATCTATGACCACAAGTTCATGAAGTCCCTGGAAATATTGTTAAACATACATATAAATACATATACAAACAAATGTATGATAACACTAAGTGATGACTATCCAACGCTAGACTTCACAAGCTGAGTACACGGAGACGATGATCACATAGAAATAAACCACAGTAACAACCACAAGCTTGTGTAGGGACACCCACAGTGCGCGTAAAATATAAACTGACTCAGATACCACTAGATAGTAGACACGACAAAAGTTCACAATAATACCATATATCGGAACACAGCAAATATCATATGCAAATATTATGAAAATAAAGAGAAACAAAAACAATTTACAGCATCACATATACACAAATCTGACGTCAGACAACTCGGCTCTAGATATTGGTTAAGACTATTCCAATGCCACTGCACGACACGTTAACTCATTAACGTTTTCCTTACAAAAATATCGTAAGCACCAGAAAGAAAATAAATTTTTGTGCTGTATCCCGACTCTCGAGAAACACCCCAAAAATCCCCTACACCTGACAAACACCGGACCACATACAAGTAATAGCTTAACAACCGAAAACAATATTTATAAGACAATGAGCAGCAAACAGAATGTCCAACTCGTTGGCCGACAAATATGTGCCCACTAATCCGTCGCCACAAGTTCTTTTTATTCAGTCACTAAAGTTTTTGTTCGTTTTAATAGTTATTCGCAAACCGCTGGAAATGTCTACGACACCAGATTCCAAAACGACTCACTGAATTTCACGTTTAAATCACAAGTTCCAACTGTCGACCAAGCTGAAGATGATAGTGATTATCCAACATGTTCTGCTTCGACACAGTCCGTAACGTTATTTACTTTCTCTGTACGTGGTGACCCCAAAGTAATAACCAAAATGTTCTTTCGATATGTTGTTACTTTCGTTGCGGAGATGGCGTTTTGCTGTATCATATATGTTATAGATTCACCAAGAGAAAAGACCGAAATGATGGCAGGAAATGTTCAACATTTTAATTTTGTACAGTCAGTTCTTTCTTTTTTTCTTTTTTTTCCCTATTGTGTGCAACTATGTTCGCGGAGATGCCACGTCATCAATCGTTGACAAAATGTTTGCCGATTATAAGGTAATGAACACAAAGGGCTTTTAACAAAGCCGAACATAAAGTCTTGTTTCACACAAAAACAGCTTGTTTATCCAGTTCCACTACGGAACATCTCAGTAACTTTCCACTGTCCCCAGCCTTGACCTTGCCGGACACCTCAAGTCAGTACCTCAGTCTTCTTTGTCACAATAATCCACACTGACTGTCTGTAAAATGACCGGACACTTTTCCGTCATACAAAAAAAACTTTCCACACAACTTCTCAGCCCCGACCCGGCTGCTATTTTTAACTTCGTGGAAAATACACTTTACACCATTAACCCGCCCCAACTCTGGCGGTAGGGGCACTGTTTCCACAAAGACACCTGCCCGTTGAATCAGCGACTGTCACTTTTCTCTGTGTATTCTACACATTCATTAACTCTCCCCTTCCCGGGAGTTTAATGTTCTCGTAAACAGCGCTGACCCGAATTGTCCGTGGAGACTCACACTTCCACCGGCCTTTTTCGTTGTGTTACCTGTGGTGAAATTCGTCACTTGTCGTCCCGCAACAAAAACAGTGCGTTGTCTCCAGCACACACACACACAAATTATCCCACCACACACACGATGTTGAGACGAAATTGCTCGCTGTCTTCGATCCTGTCTTTATCACAGACAGCGGATGTCCTACACACACACACACACGCTGCCCTCGCCACTCTGGATTCAACACTGGTCTTTCGTTGCCGCGTCTGCTAGTTTCAGCACTACTGCCTGGTATCAATTTACCTGTCACCGTAATGGACTCTCCCGGTTAGTCTGTATGGCGTGTCTTTATCACCCCCTCTCGCTTCAGCGATATGGTTGGTTCCAATTCACCTGTAGTGGACTTGACGTGAACTGTCTGTAGCCAGTTACCGCACGGAGAAAAACTCAGTGTTTATACGGTGGACACACTCCGCTGTCCACCCTCTCTCCGCGAAGAGCCCACAAATATCTCAGAATGACAACACTGTCTATAATGTTCTTGACCTACGTAGCCTTCCAGATACTCCTTACTAAGCGACGAGCGCCCAGATGTTCTTGATCGGACGTAGCCCTCAGATTGTCACACGTCGTTCTTGATGATAATATCAATGTTCTTGATGATCTTTGCTTGATATTGTCGTGTGATGGTCGTTGTCTAGGTAACGATGTTCATGGTGTGTCAATTGAGATATCTAGCTGTCTCTTAATCCAACTCACCCCAGAAGTGCACCTTCACCAGTCATGAAACAAGATTGAGTTGGCGCACATAATCATTTATTCCAGAAATAAGACGAACATATATATATATCCAGAAACAATGTAATCCATAGAATATAAATATCCTCCTCACAATTTAACCAGCACACATCAATGCCTTCTCAAGCCTGCTTCATATCTCAAATTCACAAGACATTTAGTCCAACTACTATCCACGGCTGGATCTCCTACAATACAACCCACACATTGGGTCGGAGCCACTGCTCAACTATGCAACCCACTCTGGGTTTTGGCCTCACTCCCTATAGAACCCACTCTGGTTCAGGCCTGTCTTCACCACTAGGAGAACAACACAACACGGAGATCTCTAACTCCGCTTCTCCTTAGACTACCGATCAGTTCGGCATCTACACATCAACTGTCCTGAAGTCCCTTGACTTCACACAAAGCTAACCTGTCCTTCCCCCATCCCCTGGGGTCCACGCTCACCCTTCCCATTATTTTATTTCTCAGGACTGGCTGTTTTCTCATAGCCAGGTCAGTCACTTTACTGTCTCCCACTATCATCTCCATTCTTCCTCATGCCCGGTCACTCACCTCAATGTCAATGACCCAGGCTTATGTCACCTTTCTTTCTACAAACCCACATTGTTCCTACCCTATTTCAGGTTTGTGTTTTCTTCCTCACTCTTTGCATGATAATTCGTAGCAAAATCTGTGTGATTTGACTCATTGTACTAATTGTTCTATGTTGATCACATTCCAAGGCTCCTGATTTCTTTGGGATTACAATAAATACAGTTACATAATTCAGAAGGTATATCTCCTGTATCATATAATGTGTTCAGCAGTCTAGTGACTTGATCTATTCCGTATTCTTCTTAAGCTTTAATCATTTCTGTTGTGATGTTATATGCACCGGGGGCCTTGTCAGCTTTCATATATTTAAGAACATTTCGAACCTCCATCTTCAAACTTGGCGGTCCTTCATTATTAAATCGAATATCATACTGTTCCTCTCTGTTATCATCATAAAGGTTTTTCACATAACCTGACCATACATGTAGAATCTGATTTTATTTCTATTATGATTTTGCCATCTTTAGTTTTTAGACAGCCTGCTGATGTACTTGTTCTTTTATTAGCAAGTTCTTGAATTCTTTTGTCCCCGTGATGGTTAACCCGGTCAACAAATGCCCGCAGAAGTCGGATGTGTCAGCCAACGGCGCAAGAACGCAGCTCTGCTGTAAACAGGCACAACGCAATCACGTCCGAAAAAAAACTCCGGATGAACGAAGAAGAAGAAGAAGAAGAAGAAGAATTCTTTTGTGCACTAATTTGGTATTTTGACTGTTGTGTTGTTTTTCAATTGCTAAGCAAGTTTTCTCAAGCCATGCTTCTTTTGCCTCCTTACATAATATTCTGTGTTGTCTGTGAATTTCTTCATATTTAGCAGAATTAGTTTTGTTGAGTCTTCTTGTTTCCATGAAGAATATGTTTAATTATATTTTATTTTTTGCTTAAAATTCTTAGTTTCTCTGTATGCGTAGACGACTGGACATGTTTATTATTTTCCTTTCTCATATTGTCGATGCTATATTTAGATGTCACCACCATCAAGTTTACTTTCCGACTGGCGTGGACGATGATATTTCTCCACATCTTACGATTTCCAACATCACGTATAAGTCCTTGTGCTGACACCTTTCCTTACATATGAGGGTAAGTTACTATGTAGGTCACAAATTGCTGTAGAAAAATAAATAAATATAATAACAACTTCAAACAAGTTTATTTTTATGCATACACTTTCGCTTTATTTC
Organism: Cepaea nemoralis; assembly: GCA_014155875.1. Classification (NCBI taxonomy): domain Eukaryota; kingdom Metazoa; phylum Mollusca; class Gastropoda; order Stylommatophora; family Helicidae; genus Cepaea; species Cepaea nemoralis. Next base: position 180,882 of record JACEFZ010004743.1, read on the forward strand.
TCAACATAATGTCCACCAACATTGATATTCTTATCCCATCATTTTATCAGTCCTCCCAAACTGGCAGTATAGAACTGCGTGCTCTGTTATCAAAACCACGTTTCCACTTTACATTCAACTTCGGCATCATTCGCAAATGTCTCCCGCCAAGGTGTGTTTTCAGTATTTATGCTGACAAATGTTTATCCCGTAAAGCGGTGCATAGTTGGGTAGAAAAAGATACGAGGGCGAGTCAATAAGTAAATCACACAGTTCTGTGGGATGGCAGGTAAATGAAAACAAAGCACGCAGTTCTATGCAGCCGGTTTCGGAGGAATGATAAAACTATGGGATAAGTGCATCAATGTTGGTGGAAATTAATTATTTTGAGAAATAAAGGGACAATGTATGTATAAAAATAAACTGGTTTCAAGTTGTTATCGTATTTAGTTATTTTTCTACAGCCATTTGTGACGTACTTATTTACTTACTCAATGTCTTTTTCTATCTCTGATGACATAAATCCATATAGTTATCACAATATCTGAAGGCCAGCATGGCCGAATGGATAAGATCCCTTGTTTTAAAAATCAGGTGTGGTGATGCCGAAGTAGCGGGTTCAACCCTACACAGGTCAGATTGACTTGCATATTGGCTTCTCATCCTTGACTTGGGGGACGTAAATTTCAAGTACCTCTGAAGTCGGAGTGGGTTTGCCTGATGGAGAGGGACAATGACAGACTGGCACCTTGTCGTCTTAACAGTCGATAGATTGTAAAATGGAGTTACACATCTCCATAAAAGTCTGGGCTGAATTTAGAGACTTTGTATTGCCCATGCATCATGATCCCTCTCTCGGTCTGTCTAGTTTACTCCAGAGGAGAAAGTAACACCAATACGACTGGAACAAGACAAGCTGCAGAAGCTGCCGGATCCACAAAGAAATGCTCTAACTGTCCGCCTGACGGAGATTCCATTCTAAACCATTTGCCGAACAAGGCTTTGGGTCTGGTCTGCCCTGCCATGCCACTTCGTCTTTAGGTTGCATGTCCTCGAACCAGAGTAAGGCTTGTACCCTCCCAATTGCACTCCTCCACCCGAAGCCGTTGGCACAATGTGGAGTGTCGAGCTTTAGTGAACGCCGCCCAGCATTCGGCTCTAACAGAAAGCAGATAGTACCGCCTACAGTCATGTGGTAGCTAAGTCAAGGCGAGGGACACTAGTAATAGGGAAAGCTAATCTATACGCAAAAATCAGTCCTGTGTACTAGAAGTAGAAGCATGGGTGTGGACTATGCTTGAGTTCAAAGCTAGTGAAGGCCAAACAATTCACGTCTCTACGTGTTTCTTGTCTAACAATGCTGAGAGAACAGATGATGACAGCCTTGTATTGCATGTTCCTCTTAAATATAGAATCTTTCACTGCAATTAGATTACTCTCTCAGGCTGTCCAAACATTTATCAGCATTCCCCTGTTAAGCAATGTCTCTATAGTGTGTTTTTTTTGGTTGCCTCAATATAAAATTCAATATCTCAGTAACCAACTGAGGGAAAATGATGAGATTTAGCATATAAACTTATCATTATGTCCACCCAACAAAAAATTTTTTGTTCTGGAGATTGTACAGCAGATGTCAAAGTTTGTTTATATGCGGTATATAAATTACGGGTCTGAGATTTAGTCCATCATTTTAACAGTATTACAGCTTCACCAAGACACATCCCCGCATTTAAAAAAATTTTCTTGTGACTTTCGTTTTGAAACAAACAGCGCGAAGTTAAATAGGATTGTTCAGAGGTGTCTCCAAATGGGGGTTCTTTCATGAAACGTGATTATATAAATAAACTAGCTGACAAGGCCCGGCTTCTGGCAGGGATCTATCTATCTATCTATCTATCTATCTATCTATCTATCTATCTATCTATCTATCTATCTATCTATCTATCTATCTATCTATCTATCTATCTATCTATATATCTATCTATCTATCTATCTATCTATCTATCTATCAATCTATCTATCTATCTATTTATCTATCTATCTATCTATCTATCTATCTATCTAATCTATCTATCTATCTAATTTATCTATCTATCTATCTATCTATCTATCTATCTATCTATCTATCTATCTATCTATCTATCTATCTAGCGACCGACCGACCGACCGACCGACCTACCTACCTACCTAGTGTGTGTTTTTTTTGTGCCTCAATATCTTCTTCTCTTCTTTGCGTTCATCCGGAGTAATTTTTCAGATATGATTGCGGTGTGTCTGTTATGCGCCCTTGGGCCGAAACCCGTATGCCAACACATCCGACGATAGAGTGCTTTTCGACCAGGTAGCATTCCTGGGAGTCTCACTTTTGTGATGCCATCTACAACCCAGCTGGCCAAGTTGGAACGGTCGAAGACAACGGTCATCCCTCAAAGGAAGGCAGGGAGAGTCCATAGCATTTTCCGCCAACCAAGGTTGCTTCCATAGTTGCAGGGCCGACACATAGCGCCCTGGTGCTGGGCTCACCGAGGGAATCGTCACGTCCTGCTCATGGCTGCTTTAAATCCTCACTTCAATATATTGGGCGTTCCTTCACCACGGTCTGCTCCCGCACAAACCAGGCCAGTCTGCAGATGGTATCCACTCATCGAGTTTTCGGTTCGGACATGTGCTTGTCGTTGTGCCCTTCAGGGCTGTTCCAGGCACGACGGACATTTGGAAAACTACCTAGTCAGAGCTGTTCCGAAGAAGAGCGGCCTTCAGAAACTAGGTAGTCAGAGCTGTATTTAGCACAAGAGACATTCGAACGAGACGTTTCACTCGGATGTAAATGCGTAGTGCCAATTTTTATTTTGCCACCCGTAGGACGGCACTTCCGGCTTCGGCGGGCATTTTTAATGAGATTAGCCTTCCTCGGGTTTCGAGGCACGTTAGACTTACTGTTGTGATGCCACCCACATCTCAGCTGGTCAAGATAGAACGGTCAACGACATTAGCTCTCAAGGGAAGGCAGGGGCAGACCATGGGCATTCCCTCGCTATCCAAGGAGGCTTCCATAATTGCAGAGCTGGCAAATATTGCTCTGAGACTGGGATCACCCGAGGAGTTGCCACGTCCTGCTCATGTTGCTTCAGTTCCTCCATTCCATGTGTTGGGCATCTCGCTTGCCACTGGTCGCTCAAGCACACACCAGGAATTGTCAGACTGCCGGCGACATCCACTCGGTAAGCTTTTGCTTTTGACTTCGGACCACGCAATAGGTTCGCTCGCCGTGCGTTCCTTTTCGTGTTATTGAGAGGTTTTTCCACTTTTGTCTACACTCTCTATGAGTTAGATACAGACAATTTTCATAACCATTTCGTTCGACTGGAGTACTTTTCTGACTTTTTGTACTCGCTCACGAGGTAGGCTACATGTGCTGCGGGCTCAGCACCTTACCTTCGTGCAGCAGTGAACGAGAAATGGCCAGGCTCTCTCATCCGGGAATCCATCATATCCCCCAGCTGAGAGCCTTCGAACATGTATCAGATCTGAGCATTTAGCTTGCTCAGTATCTCACCTCTTTTTCGGTAGGTGGGTATCGGCCCGGCTCTCAGATCCGAGGGTTTGTGCCTTAGAGTATTGTCGGACCAAGGTCTTCTGCCTTCGTGTACCTGATTTAATCTTTTGACTGCTATCCTCAGTCTACCTGCAGAGCAGCAGGTTGTGTCACTCTTAGTCTGGCCCCTATCAAATAAGCTGTCCGATATGTAGTTTTCATCCGTCGGCAAGCAGATGGGATCAATGGGACACGCAAGCTCCCCCACCACGGCAAGGTGGAGACACATCGGGAGAGTTGCCTCAATATAAAAGAAACACTGACAACTATTATCATAGTGCAAAACAAGCTATCATGTTCCGTCTCTGAATGGTAAACAGCAGAGTAGACAGTCTTTCACGAAGACTCAAAGCGGGTCTGTCACCCATGTGTACGTGTGAACAAACTACACAGACAGCTGAACAGATCCTTAAAAATGGACACATGATGACTAAATTGCGGTATCATTTCTGGTCACTCCATACGCACATTAACGCACAGCTATTTGGAAGCTTTCACGAACTCAATATACAAAGCTAACATGAATACTTGTGTACACTTTATTAACCAGCAGCTTAAGAAACAAGAAGGAAATGAAAAATAAGGTAAGAAATATATTCCCTCTACTTTCCTGTTAATTTACAAATTATTTACCCTGTGCCTCTGTAAATTCTCTGTCTTTACTAATATTACACATTGCACACCTCTCGGGATTCTCCGTGGTGAAGTGGTCAAGCCGTCTGACTCGGGCTCCGAAGGTTGTATGTTCGATTCCGGGCCGCGTCCTTCATTTCATGAGTGCATTTTTTTGGAGACTCCCGATGGTCGTCGCTGGAGCTACGGAGTTCGTGCTTTGGGCGACGCTTTCCGCGCTGCGGAAAGAAACTGAGCCATATGGGATAAAAACCCGGTGCAATGCAGCCGACCCTGTCGATTGTAAGCTACTTCTTTCATTGCACCCATTCCCATACGAATCCGGATACGCCTTTGTGTGTCATCTGAATTGGCAGGTCTCCAATTACTGTAAACTTAACTTTGTTAGCGAGAAATCACTAGTTGTTCAGCAAAACATCAAAGGAATGTCGCCGCTTTTAATGATTTAAGGTGTTTTTGGACCTATCAAAGACATATTCCTTGGGTGGGGGTAAATATAAGACGGCTGGAAAAATTTCATCACGATGCAACAGTTTTCAAAATAATTGATCGTGAATGAAGGCATTCAAATCGGAACATACTATAGGTCTCCAGCGGCTTTTTGCTTGTTTACTAATGGTCCAGCATTCGCAGCTATATGTTCTAGCAATGTCAACGGAGTGGTTAAGCCGCCTGGCTCACGCTATGAAGTACGTGGGTTTTTTTGTCCCCCCCCCCCCGGACTCATTCAGTTAGCGTCTGAGACCTCTGGGGCTGGTTGGTGTGTGTGTGTTTTTTTTTTTTGGGGGGGGGGTGTCGTTACTGGAACTATGGAGTTCGTGCTCTGTTCGAGGCTATCGGCAGGTCGCTTTGCGGGAAGAAGATTAAACAATATGGGATAGAACCCAGTGCAATAAAAGTGATCGTCATGTCGTAAATGCTGGTAAAGGGACAGTAAATATTCACAACGGTCAAAACATGTCTGCACATTTCAGTTGTCTCTCTGTTAAATGTCTTCTTTTGTTGTTTGTCCATCAAGAATGGATGATGACCATTCACTTCATCCAGTGGAGTTGAAAGTATGGAGGCGATGAGTTCTAAGATGGCTGGTAAGGCCTATTTTGGCTCGAAATGTTCTTTGGCAATGTGGACTATTATCTCTCAAAGCAAATAAATACAGACTTTTCTTATGTTGCTCCATGCGAGGCGATGAGTATTTGCGTAAACAGCAAGGCATTTTGGACGATATTTCTCCGGTATTGCTGTTTTTAATCCACAGATTACGCGGACAGGAACGCGGACAGGAAGTGCGTTGCTTGTGTGGGCGCGAGTTCAAAAACGTCATATTATATCCATAATGGCGGGTTATGTTACATTTTACACCAGAATATTCATTTCTCTAATTTCCGAACATATAAAAGGATGGTTAGTTTTGGGCACATGTGGTTAAATTTTTCTTGTGCTGGATATCAAACGAACATAATCGTGTCAGTCTAATTTTAATACAGTTCCCCTACCGCGGGTTGTCCCGTCGTGAATCAATATATTCTTCATTGAATCAACGCGCATCTAGTAGTCCTTCCCACCCGCTAGTGCTCAATTGCATACGTCTGTAGCCAGATTTCGGACAGATGGTAATTACGATTTAGGGAGAGAAAAGATTCACAAATGTCGTGCCTGGCCTTATGCCAGGGTAGGCAATGAGGCTATTTTCTTTGGTTGCATAGTGGCATCCTGGCAATAGCAGACCTGTCGTGATTCAATTACGGCCCCATCAGACGCTACATCTTAAAGCAATTTCACGGACGGGGTTGACCCTACGCTTTAGCTTTTAACCTTAGAGACTAGTTTTCATCGCTCACCGCTTCTTCACTGCCTACTTGTAATGCGAGGTCAAGTATTATGTAGTTCCTATAATTTACATAATAACTTGAAGTTAATACTAGCAACTCGCGCTTAAGATTCCTGGTAAGGGACTTAAATGCTGACTTCTCTTTGAGAAAGCAATGAAAAACTACTAAACGTAAAATTGTAATAGTAAACTACTGAACTTAAACTTGCCAAGAAATTACAAACAACAACAAAAAATGTTGGGGTTGACTGCTACGTCCTGTAAAGGATATTCAAGTAACTTGGAGGTGGAAACCAGAGCGGGAGCCTTACTGGTCGAAACCAGCAACAATACTGCCACTGCTGAGGGTTGAACTTGGATCACTCTTTTAATAAGAAAATGAACTAATGATCACTATAAGAAGACCTTCATAAAACCTGAGAATAGTTATGTCCAGACACTCGCCTGCTGGCCCCCGTCGTGATGATCTCTATTCATATTAGAGCAGATTCAGAGTTTCAACATTGATCTGGACTCACAGGGCGACCTAGTCTAAATTGGGTATCATGACATGTCTTGGCAAGTAAAGTCGGCCGCTGTGATACTGACCACAACATGCACTGAGTGGCGAAATATGGATCTGGTACCGTGTGCCCAATGAGCCTAAGGTGTGTAAAGAGACCTTTGCTT
>JACEFZ010004744.1:0-47490 GCA_014155875.1 Cepaea nemoralis
GGTTGTACAAAAGTTGGTTATCCGGTTGTACAAAAGTTGGTTATCCCCTTAATGTTTACCTTCAAATATTATATGAGCAGATTTACTTAGCGTAGATAAGGACATGGGCAATTATCAATAATTGCAATGCTTCGACACATGACTGCGAGGATGAATATGTGGAGTGGAACAAGGCAAATGTAGGGGCAGGACAAAAGATTTGTTTCTCAGCCTCTGCTGGAACAACGAAAAAACGATATTAATATCAAAAAGATAATGGCTAGTTAGACGTTTCACAAAAAAAATCAAAATTAAACAAAAAAAAAAAGTGGATCACAACTAAATTGTAGAAGACTATAATTTCATTCACAGAATAGCACAAGCTCGTTAATGCAGAAGCGAATATTTTTTAGAGCAAAAAAAAGAGAATCTGAAGAATATTACGGTGAACAACAACGGCGGCCCCAATAGCCAAAGACGTCTTTAGTTTCTCTAAGGGATTTTGAACTCCCTACTAAGAGAATTGTTATAAAACGTGATCAATACGACATGATAAAAAGTATGGCAAGGTGCGGCCAAGAACGATGCTAGCAAAGCCACACAGGATCATAAACAGCAAAAGAAGCATACCAACATTTAATAAACAACAAAGACTAGCAAGGTGGGCAGAATACTTTCAAGAACTCCTTAACTCCACGCTAACATTGAAAACCTCACTTTTGTGCCAAAAAGTCACGGACAACAAGAACCGAATTTCATACCTGCAGAAGTCAAAGCAGTTATACAGAAAAGTCCTAAAAACAAATGGCCGGGTCCAGATAGAATAACCACAGAAGCTATTCAGGCCTGTGGGAAAACAGGAGTTAAATGGCTAACAAGACTTTTTAATTTAGCATGGGAAGAAAGAAAAGTCCCTGATGGTTGGCAACAGGCAATAATAGTACCAATATGGGAAAATAAAGGCAATATGAGAGAATGTGAAACATACAGAGGTATATCACTCCTGAGCCATATAGGGAAAATGTACGCAAAACTTTTGGAACAAAGAGCTAGACCCATAGTTGAACAACTAGTTTAGTTTAGTTTAGTCGATGGATCAACATCACGGCACACGGGTGCAACCCTAAGTGCTTCGTTCTACTCCTAACTCAAACCTGAATCTGGAGAAACTCAGCTCAGTGCACGAACTCCATAGCACCGGCGAGGATCCTGAAATACTTTGGGTAGATTTTTAACTCGAAATTTTGCCCGGGCAGCGCCGTTAGGCTACTCTTTTTCGATTTCCAACTGCCAATGGATATTTTACGTGCGCAGCAATACACACGGGCGTCCGATTTCACTACCCAGAGACCAGGGGAAAATATTATTACTAGAAGTCCACTTGAAAAAGTCCCGGTCCTCACTGGGGCTTGAACCCGGGACCTCCAGCACTCAAGGCAGACACCCTACCTCGAGACCACGCAGCCCCCTTAAAGTTGAGCAACAGTTAAGCAAAGTACAGTTTGGTTTTCGGAAAGGTAAAAGTTGCACTGATTCACTATTTACACTTAGACAAATATGTGAAAAAAAACCTATCGAATATAGTGATCAGCAGAATAGTGTGTTTGTAGATCATGAAAAGGCTTTCGACAGAGTAGACAAATGCAAATTATGGACCATCCTTGAAGACGGTGGGATACAAGGGCAATTGCTAGAAAACATCATAGCCATGTACCACTCGAGCCGAAGTGCAGTAAGAATCCCTCACTGCCTCGTCTTTGAGGTTTTTTAAATTTACTGCTTTGCATGGCATGTATTGTCCTGGTCTTTGCTTTCTTCTACCCATGGTTCTTATTGTTGCAACGACTGCTTTGTGGTCTGTGTTTATACTTAAGCTGGGCACTGCCCTTGCATCTAATATATTTCTCTTTCTGTTATTTCTTGTTAATATAAAATCGGTTTGGTGTTTAGTATCTAGATCGTTCCATTTATACCAGGTGTATATTTGTGAGTCTTTGTGTTTATAGAATGTGTTTGTTATATAGAGGTCGTGTTGGCTGCATAACTCTATCAGTCTACTTCCGTTATCATTTCTTTCATTATGCTCCAAGGTTTTCTTCTATGCCCGATCTGTTATGTCCTAGTCTTGCACTGAAGTTTCCCATAATTATTATGTTGTCCTGCTTCTCTATTTGGGAGTCCCAAAGCATTGGAGGAAAGAAGCAGGTCACCCTACCAGTTGCATCAATGGCCTGGTATATGTGGAACCTAACACCTCATTACCCTACTATACTGGGCATCATTATGTAGGGTTCTTTCTTTCGTTTACGTAACTACAGTACTTCTTCTGCTTCCGATGCCAGTCCTGGAGCAGATGTCGGTGATCATGACTGTCCTGTCAACTCTGTCGTGTGATACTTTTATGAAGTTGGCGGAGCTTATATTATTATCTGTTGCCCAGCTTTGAAAGCTTCCCATACACATCTTTCTCTAATTTCTTGTGCTTCTCTTGCCTGGTATTTCTACATATAAAGCTAAAAACAAAAGAAACTGTCATTACTGCCTGTAGTACTTTGCAGTGTAGGGTAGGGGGAGTTTTGAGCTTGAGGAATTAAGGCCGTTTGACTTGTGCAGTTGCAGTGAACTGTGCAGGTTAGGGTTTTCTTTTTTCCACATCAGAAAAATATCAATCACCTTACCAAGGATTTGAACCTGGGTCTCCCAAATGAAACCTGGCATTCTAGCTACTGGGCCAGATGCTCCTCCCCGTATAAAGCTAATTTCTCAATTCCACTCCTTCTGTTGATATGGGGAAAGGGGGAGGGGTCCTCTGTGGTGAAATGATTAGGCTGTCTGCCATGTACTACAAGGGTCATGGGTACATTTCTGGACACTGTCATACAGTTCGAGTACAATTTTCTTGGAGACTCCTGGGGTTCATCGCTGGAGCTACAGAGTTCATGCTCTGCGGAAAGTTACCAAGCCATGTGGAATAAAATCCAGAGTAACAAAAGTCGAGCCTCATGCCTTGAAATCCCTTTTTCTGTTGGTATGCCCCTTAAAGTTGACAAGTGGTTTTATTATGGTTTGTTGGGTGATCCTGTCATACTGTCAGCTCTCACGATACAGAGCTGTGTGAATGAGAACAGAGTGGTTGTAGCAGACATGTTACACATGTCAGACATGGGATGTCAGTAGTGGTCTTGTTTGACATCTTTATCTTCCACAGTGACATGATCAAAACTGAGTCCATGATGATCAACTGATGGGCGTCTTTGGAGATACAGACATGGAGAATCTTTGATGGAGGTCATCAGCTGGCCAGAGAGGACAGGACTAGTTGATCTTATCTCATCAGAAACGGTCATGTTTCTGTCTGATACTGTCATATTTCTGCCTGAGATGCCTTAGTTAGAATCTGACCAGTTTGTCTCTGTGCACATTTATATGAAAGATGAATGAGTCAGTGGTGTGGGTAGATGGGTACATTGTGTGGGTGAGGGAGTGTTTGCTAAATATTTTTACAGAAAATAATGGTTGTGATGGGTGTCCAAAATAGTCATTTGGTAGGTTGAGCTCCTGCTGAGAATGACGAATATTTCATGTACTAAGCCAGGGGTTTAGAATATAGAGTATGAAAGGTTTCGTGTGTAGAATGGATGGTTTGTAATATAAGAGATGTAGTATAAAGTGTATTGTATGTAGTGTGTGGGATGTAGTATGTAAGGTGTGGTATGTAATATGAGGTGTAGAGTGTGGTATGTAGCGTGTGAGGTGTAGTATGTAGGGTGTGGTATATAGAGTATGGCATGAAGGAACGAACGAACAGACTTTATTTTCAAAGTGTGTATACATATAAACAAATGTATGTAGTATGTGAGGTGTAGTATCTAGAGTGTCTTATGTAATATGTGAGGTGTAGAGTGTGGTATGTAGTGTGAGAGGTGGAGTGTGATGTGTAATATGTAAGGTGTAGTATGTAGAGTGTGGTATGTATTATGTGAGATGTAGAATATGTGTATAATATAGGGCATATGTGGTATAGTATGTATGTAGAATGTGTGAGGTAGAATATGTGACATATAGTATGAGGTGTGGTCTGCAAAGTATGAAGGAGGATGTATCGAGTGGGAGGTACAGTAATTAGAGCTTGGCTGGTATACTATATAGAGTGTGAGGTCTGGTGTGTAGAGTTGAGGTGTAGTGTAAAGTATGAGGTGTAATAGTTAGCGTGCGAGTTATAGTATATGAAATGTGTTCGCTGTTTCTGTGCAGAATCACAACTGACCTTATTTGTTACATGTTACTGTACCACATTATGCTGTAGTCATTATCAGTTCAGTTTACATGAGGAGATGAATTACTTTGTTTACTCCAGCAAAAAAAGCAAATCATTGTCGAGCTAAACAAACAGTAATCAGAATATATTGTTAGGTTTTTTTACCTACTGAAAGATAAGTTTACAGTAATGTGTAAATATTACAGTTGTGTCTACACAGAAATATAGGTAAATATGTAGATTGCAACTGCACAGAAGTTTGTTACAGTTGATGCATATGTAGATTTATGTCTTCACAGGAGTACAATGTAGTCAGAAATACAAAAATTATGTCTGTCATTATATATTTATTATGTTAACAAGTTCACGTGTGAATCACCGTGACACAGATGTGTTGGAGTGCCTTTCATGTGATTGATTTTGCTTGAGCGTACACAATCATGACTAACCTGGACCTCACGTCTGCTTGCCTGTGTTGTTTTTATCTCAAAGACATGAAGTGTGAGACTTATTTGTGAGGTCATAACTTGTATAGCTGTTGGTAGACAGACTGGGAGAAATGTGAAATGTTTCCTCAACTATCATCAGGTGATTGTCTTCTGTTATAGTGTTTTTGTAAAAAGCGTTTTTCTATTTGTTTGTAAACTTTATTATGCTTCAAATTAAACTTGCTTATGTAACTTTGTGTTTTGTTTGTGTGCACCTTCTTTTTTGTTAATTATAGTAATGGACTGTTTGAAACTTGGCAATACTATTGCCAATAGCAACATCCATTTTGAAAGTCAACTGCTTTCTTTGTTGTCAATCTTCAATGAGCGAAAATATTCAGCAGAAGTCATTACAATTAACTGGCATAGAACAAGATTTGAAACAATTAAGTGGCAAAAAGAACAAAGGGAGAGATGATCCGGGCATAGAACAAAGAAAGGAACAATTATGACATATAGAACAAAGAGAGACACAAATACCTGGCATATGAAACATAAAGAAACAATTATGACATATAGAACAGAGAGAGAAACGAATACCTGGTATATGAACAAAGAGAGAAACAACTTAAAATGAAAAGAATAAAAACTTCCATAGTCAAAGAAAGAAATGATTACCAAACATATACAATGAAAGGAGAAAAACAACTAACATTTACAACAAAGATGGATATGATTATCAGGCATGCAGAACAAATGAAGATATTATTAACTGGCATATAGAATAAATGAAGATATGATTACCTGGCATAGAGAATAAATGAAGATATATCATTACCTGGCATAAAGACCAAAAAGCAGGAAAGACACCGGAAGTCAGTCTATACTAACAGAAGAATCCACTGAAGCTATTACACATGATTAAAAGAAAAACAGCTTAGGCAAATGGAATCGTGACAGAATTAAAAGTACTGGGAGAATTTGGAATAGAAATATTAATTATAATGTTGAATGGTGTTTACAACAATGGATACATACCAAGCAATATGTTGAAATCTGTATTTATAGCTGTATAAAAAAAACAAACACCAGGAGCCGTTGAATGCGATAACTCGCACAGTCAACCTCATAAGCTTCTACTCAGATATATAAACAATAAAATATTAATTGAAATTAGAGTGGAATGGATTTGTGGTAAGGAAAGGTCCAAATAATGCAATATACACATTACCAACACTGATAGAGAGATCAATAGAGACACACACAGATGTATACCAATGCTTTATAGACTATACAAAGGAGTTCAATAAAGTTGGGGGAAAAATTAGTTGCATATTCTTTACGGAAGTCGCTGTCATCCCCAGCATTTTTAGGCTGTTTGTGAGATCTTGGCAAGTTTACGTTCAGTAGTTTGCCATTGCTTTCTGAGCTACGAGCACTCATACCATTTTATGACGACCAACAGATGGCGGTCTGCTTCCAAATCGCCTGGAGCTGTGTTTCGAGTGTGGGATTACGAACTGTGCCAAAGCGCTGGCAATTGAGTAACACATGGCTAAATTATCAATATATTGGAAGATATTGGTGGGAAAGATCTCAGAATAATGAAGAATATTTACTGGAAACAAGTAGCAGCAATTAAAATGAGAAATAAAGCAGCAGTAAGACAAGGATGTGTTTTGTCACCTGATCTCCTCTTTCTGCGGTATAATAATGAGAGAAATCAAAGAGAGGTTAAGTATACGAGCTGGAGGTTATAACATACACAGGTCAATTGGACTTCAATGTTGACGCCTCGCCCAGAAAGCAGTGGCAAACTACTCATAATATAATCGCCTTTAAAAAATCAACATCAGGTTGGGGTTATACCGCAATGTCCTGCAAAAGACATATTCATTCATTCATTCATTCATTCATTCATTCATTCATTCATTCATTCATTCATTCATCAGCGGGCTGTTGGATTGCCGAGACTCCTGTCTGTTCCACTTTTCACATTGGACAGTGGGGATCATTTTGTGTGATATTCACTGGCACAGGAACGGAGCATAATGGGAACGACCCATTGCCGTGAAATTATAACCTCGACTAACTAACTAACTTAGCATGTCCTTTGTAGAAAGAACCTCGCTGCCATAACAAATATCCGGAAAACTCGGTCATAAGCAAGATATCCCGCTTGTCATGGCGCTAGGGGTTTCTTGGCAAGTTTTGCTGAAGGTAGTTTGCCGTAGCTTTCCTTCTGGGCAGCGATTGTACTAGCCGGTGGCCATAGCCATTCTCTACTGATGAGATCATCTGCCTATCGCCGCAGAGTGCAGACCATAACCAACAACAATCTGTCGGCTGCTCTCACACTCCATCCACCATATGCTTCCATGGCTTCACTTAACCCTGATGGGGTGTGGGGATAAACGGTTACTCTACCTTGCCCAAGGGTGTCCCGTAGACTAAAGGATGCGTCTTACATCTCACGTGATAAGGAATACCCATACGCCGCTAACCATAACGGACATGTAACATTTTTAAAAGTAATAAACTGGTGGTTTTCATATTGGTTGTTTCCCTTCTTGGTCGTCTGCTGTAAAACTGAAAGACTTAAAGCGAGAAGAACAGTTTGAAGTCTCTTTTTCCAGATGAAGACACGTATGTCCTTGTTTACTGCGAAAGGAAAATTAGCATTCTGTTGTCCAGAGAGTTGGCATGTTGGCGTACAGTGGTTGTGTTGTACATTGATTGTGTCGTGCTAGCAGCCATCTTTGCAAGCTAGTCACGTACTCTGTGTATGCGTGACACTGCATGTTGTCATGTACTGGCTCCTCGAATATTTCTGCTGATTTACTGCTTTATTTTTTGTTTACCTCTGAGAGATAAGCTAGTTCCATGTCTTCTGCTTCTACTGCTTCTGTTTCTTCTTCTCCTCCTCCTCCTCCTCCTCCTCCTCCTCCTCCTCCTCTACTCATCCTCTTCCTTCTTCATTTTTACTGCCACAGCTTCTTCTTCTTGATGATCACCAACACGCCGGTCCTCAGGATGAATTGGACCACTTTCTGTTCCTTACAGCTTGGAGTTTAATGCTGCTTCAGAGGGCCAGTATATCTGGATTCACTCTATGTATAGAGAGCACACACAGCAATTCACCCACAATGACGGTATACATTCAGACCTCACGTCGGAACGCACCGGTGTTTCCAAGGCATCAGGGCAGGGTTATATACTGGCCAAGACCTACTAACATGTCCTAGTCGTGCGTCCTGGGCAGCAGCTCCCTTCGGGGTCCTGGCTAACGTAGTAGGATCGCTGATTCTTCCGAAGTCGGAGAGTATCTACCTGCACGGCGAGGAACCACCAGTCTGCACACCAATAAGCCAGACATGGGACAACGGGTACTCACCCAAACCTCAGGTCCGGTATGACATCACACTGATGTTGGACAACAGGATGTCTTCATCCGACATACAGGACTTCACGCTGGAGTTCACAGCCAGCGAACGCAAGCAAGCAAGACCTCACGTCGTGCACACACCGTATGAATTCGCACTGGGAGCATTCTATAAATGGGTGCATTGCTTGCCTGCTGGATTAAAACACATCCCTCCCCTCCTCAAAAAAAAAAAAAAAACATCCACAATTCTTCACGCTAGAAAATAATGAACAACTCAAAACAACAGCTGCTCTAAAAACAACAACAACAACAACAAAATGTGTGTCTTATCACCAGCGTCCACATATTTCAATGTCTACTGTACGTCCCCCAAGACTATGTTGAATGGCCAGCTAAAGCAATATCTGCACAAAAAGCTGGTCTCGCTTGGCGGGAAGAATTTATGTCCTGAAGTATGTTACTTGAACTTGCCAAACTAAAAATAGGTTTGGCCCGAATAAAAATGGGCGACAGAAAATGGGAAGTAAGGGTGTGTCATAGCTATGGCCTAAAAGTTGTCAATATGGTAACAGACATGTTGTGTTATATATCAAATTAAAGGAGATTGCTTAGGGAAAACTGCCGGCTTCTCGGTGAAGAAGTTACGGACAGAGTTCGAGACGCGATTTGGCAGCAGACCGCCTTACGTTGGTTTTTGTTATGGAATGGTATGGGTGCCGGTCGTTCAGAAAGCAATGGTAAAACTACTGAACGTAAACTTGCCCAGGAATCACAACAGCCAACAAATTCTGGCGTCGACTGCTACGTTATGGAAAGGATATGCAACTAATTTGTTTAGGGAAAACTACTGTATTGACATTTTAATGGAGACATTTAGCAATGACAACATTTTGGCGATATATGAACCCATAGCAGCTATGGGAAATGGCTTAAAGACGATGGCACTGAATAAGTTAAAGACACGCTAGACTTGAAAACGTGTGAGGAGGTTGAGCTGATGAAGGATCGAGAATATTGTCGCTGCGATAACAACATTGTGATGTAAAAGATTAGTTATTAATGAACGAACGAATGAATGAATGAAATATTTTGTGTGTGTGCGCGTGTGTGTGCGCGCGTGCGTGCGTGTATGCGTGCGTGTATGCGTGCGTGTGCGTGTGTAATATATGGGGGCCTTTTTTTTTAAATTTAGAAATCTGACCAGTTTGTCTCTGTGCACATTTATATGAAAGATGAATGAGTCAGTGGTGTGGGTAGATGTGTAGAGTGTGGGTGAGGGAGTGTTTGCTAAATATTTTTACAGAAAATAATGCTTGTGATGGGTGTCCAAAATAGTCATTTGGTAGGTTGAGCTCCTACTGAGAATGACGAATATTTCATGTACTAAGCCAGGGGTTTAGAATATAGAGTATGAAAGGTTTCGTGTGTAGAATGGATGGTTTGTAATATAAGAGATGTAGTATAAAGTGTATTGTATGTAGTGTGTGGGATGTAGTATGTAAGGTGTGGTATGTAATATGAGGTGTAGAGTGTGGTATGTAGCGTGTGAGGTGTAGTATGTAGGGTGTGGTATATAGAGTATGGCATGAAGGAACGAACGAACAGACTTTATTTTCAAAGTGTGTATACATATAAACAAATGTATGTAGTATGTGAGGTGTAGTATCTAGAGTGTCTTATGTAATATGTGAGGTGTAGAGTGTGGTATGTAGTGTGAGAGGTGGAGTGTGATGTGTAATATGTAAGGTGTAGTATGTAGAGTGTGGTATGTATTATGTGAGATGTAGAATATGTGTATAATATAGGGCATATGTGGTATAGTATGTATGTAGAATGTGTGAGGTAGCATATGTGACTTATAGTATGAGGTGTGGTCTGCAAAGTATGAAGGAGGATGTATCGAGTGGGAGGTACAGTAATTAGGGCTTGGCTGGTATACTATATAGAGTGTGAGGTCTGGTGTGTAGAGTTGAGGTGTAGTGTAAAGTATGAGGTGTAATAGTTAGCGTGCGAGTTATAGTATATGAAATGTGTTCGCTGTTTCTGTGCAGAATCACAACTGACCTTATTTGTTACATGTTACTGTACCACATTATGCTGTAGTCATTATCAGTTCAGTTTACATGAGGAGATGAATTACTTTGTTTACTCCAGCAAAAAAAGCAAATCATTGTCGAGCTAAACAAACAGTAATCAGAATATATTGTTAGGTTTTTTTACCTACTGAAAGATAAGTTTACAGTAATGTGTAAATATTACAGTTGTGTCTACACAGAAATATAGGTAAATATGTAGATTGCAACTGCACAGAAGTTTGTTACAGTTGATGCATATGTAGATTTATGTCTTCACAGGAGTACAATGTAGTCAGAAATACAAAAATTATGTCTGTCATTATATATATATTATGTTAAAAAGTTCACATGTGAATCACCGTGACACAGATGTGTTGGAGTGCCTTTCATGTGATTGATTTTGCTTGAGTGTATGTGATTAATTTTGCTTGAGCGTACACAATCATGACTAACCTGGACCTCACGTCTGCTTGCCTGTGTTGTTTTTATCTCAAAGACATGAAGTGTGAGACTTATTTGTGAGGTCATAACTTGGATAGCTGTTGGTAGACAGACTGGGAGAAATGTGAAATGTTTCCTCAACTATCATCAGGTGATTGTCTTCTGTTATAGTGTTTTTGTAAAAAGCGTTTTTCTATTTGTTTGTAAACTTTATTATGCTTCAAATTAAACTTGCTTATGTAACTTTGTGTTTTGTTTGTGTGTACCTTCTTTTTTGTTAATTATAGTAATGGACTGTTTGAAACTTGGCAATACTATTGCCAATAGCAACATCCATTTTGAAAGTCAACTGCTTTCTTTGTTGTCAATCTTCAATGAGCGAAAATATTCAGCAGAAGTCATTACAATTAACTGGCATAGAACAAGATTTGAAACAATTAAGTGGCAAAAAGAACAAAGGGAGAGATGATCCGGGCATAGAACAAAGAAAGGAACAATTATGACATATAGAACAAAGAGAGACACAAATACCTGGCATATGAAACATAAAGAAACAATTATGACATATAGAACAGAGAGAGAAACGAATACCTGGTATATGAACAAAGAGAGAAACAACTTAAAATGAAAAGAATAAAAACTTCCATAGTCAAAGAAAGAAATGATTACCAAACATATACAATGAAAGGAGAAAAACAACTAACATTTACAACAAAGTTGGATATGATTATCAGGCATGCAGAACAAATGAAGATATTATTAACTGGCATATAGAATAAATGAAGATATGATTACCTGGCATAGAGAATAAATGAAGATATATCATTACCTGGCATAAAGACCAAAAAGCAGGAAAGACACCGGAAGTCAGTCTATACTAACAGAAGAATCCACTGAAGCTATTACACATGATTAAAAGAAAAACAGCTTAGGCAAATGGAATCGTGACAGAATTAAATGTACTGGGAGAATTTGGAATAGAAATATTAATTATAATGTTGAATGGTGTTTACAACAATGGATACACACCAAGCAATATGTTGAAATCTGTATTTATAGCTGTATAAAAAAAAAAACACCAGGAGCCGTTGAATGCGATAACTCGCACAGTCAACTGTGATGGGACAGCCCCAGCAGCATCATAATTACCCAAGTTTTCAAGGAATTACAGAGCCCACAATATTTTTCTAAAAATTCTCTAAAAGAATAAACGTTCCCCAGAAGAGGATAAAAACGTAAGAGAAAAATACAGAGTCACTTAGAGCCCGCACTATCAATTTTACTACATTGGTAGATCAAAGCAACGTCTGGTCTCTACATCTAGGAGATTTTCCCTTTGATGTTCTGATCAACCAGACATCGCGGAGCCAGTCAGTTGAGATTGACGTGTTAGTTTACAAGCCACGGCAGAATGGGAGATAAGAGGGTCAGCCAGACCCGTCTGAAATAATACATGGCAGTGCTACTCAGGGGAAAACCCCGTGTGATCCAAAGACGGCAATATAATGCAGGCCTAACACCTATCTATAAGTCCAGACATTGGGGAGACGGGACAACGTCTGAGTTGCCACCACAAAGGAGCAATTAGGACCAGATACTTGACACCTCACGGCAATACAGCGGCAAAGTAGGAACACATGGCTGACCTTTTTTTCCAGCAACCCAGGAAGGCGGGTGTTAATAGCCTATTGGAATGTAATGACGCAACTGCCTTGCCGCCAAAGCATGTTTCATTGTTTCAGGCGTGGCGGGGCCTCGGTCCATTTGATTGACAGATGAAACTACCCTTCACAGGAAAGGAGGAGGGGGGAGAAGAGTTTAGGACTTAATCCATCCCGTCACCTTACATGGAAAAATAGGCGGAGTTAATGAAAATGGGACATATTAATTAACCAACCTGGAAACTAGCCAGGAATTGAATAGAATAAAACTACATGCATGGCCAGCAAGACTTCAGACGCAAATTCACAATAGCATTCTTAGGATACCTACTGGAGAAATATTAACATTTCGTTCTGTTGGACTTCTGTACGAAGTATTATGATGGAATTTCCTAGCTATAAACCAGGTAAACCATTATTCTGATTAGTTTGTCTGCTAGTCTGAAGGCTTGTGTAGTTTCCTGTTTTTACATATTCTCCAAAACTTTACACTGGTGGATTTTCTTTGTACTTAATGTTCCAGTTCTAGCTTTACGATTTCACTGAGAACTATTTTCTTCTTTCATTCACCACTTGGTTGTCTGACTTGTTGTATGTGATAATTTGGAGAAATCCATTATCCAAGCTACATGAGCGTGTGGCTTATGCATGTACAGGAGATACATTTAGATTCATCCTGTATGATGTTAAACATTGGGGAGACTGACTACTTAGGAGAAATTCCTGAGAGCTACCAGTCTCTTGATAGCGTCCAATTAACATTGATTATTTGGACCAACACTTTGAGTGCCTACCAAGATTATGGTGAAACCACTTGGTTTGAGGAATGGCACCAGTTCACCTTGTCTGCATGATGTCTGCATGAGGACAGACATGACTTAGGACATTCAATATCCCAGACAGATTCAGGGAAGGCATTTAATGTTCGACAGGACTGTGCGACCAGCCCTTCCGACAAGACAGTATGAATGAATCAGAAAGGGAAAGAGTAAGTGAGGTGAACTTATATGGGAAACACCCCATTACATAAATGTATGTGATGTTGTATGTTTTGAGCTATAGATGTTCTAAATGGTTTTATGAATATATACATATATATTTATTTATTTAGAACTGATATATGTTTATGTAACATGCCATCATCTATCATCATACCATCATATATTATGACTTGAATGTATGTTTATATGAATGTATAGACATATGTGTTTGAGATGTGTAGACGTAGATACTACCCATCTCCGTTCGTTTCATTCCAGATCTCTTAGGAGCAATGGACAGTCAACAATCCATATCCGGAAGTGACTTAGCCTTGTGAAGGGACCAATTTGGACTCCTTCAATCTGACAGTGAACTGCGTCTCACTGGGGGAAGCATGACCTATGTGACCTCTTAAGTTACGTATACCATAATCATCATCATCATCATCATCATCATCATCATCATCATCATCATCATCATCATCATCATATGATCATCAATAGCAATAATAAACACAGTTGTTGTATTTTAAACTCAGTTGTCTGTATAATTCTAAATGTTTATAAATGGTTGTGTAGCGTAATCAAGTACACACCTTATATCATTTAGTGGAGGTTCGCACATATTGTCCAGAAGTGGGAATCTATGTCCGGGAGGTATCTTGCCTATGCAGTCATAAGTAACCAGATTACGTTGCATGTCTTAACTCCTCCTTTCTCACTTCTGGTGATACCAAGTACAGCCACATCTATATATATATAGATATATTCTATCTTCAACGAGCCACTTCTTGGCTGTTTTCTTGAGTATCAGGGACAGTGTCTTAAATCAGCATAACAGACATTTGTTCCACGTTTTCTCTCTGGGATTAGTCAGTGGTAATTAGTCCCTTCTGACAGAGTTAGGGGATCTCAAACTGCATCCAGAACTAACCACCAGTAGAAGAAAATGATTTTGGCTGAGTGGGTGCCCATCTGGGATCTAACCCCAGCCAGTTGGTAAGATATTGGTCTGCTCGTCCGCTATAGAAACCGGGAGTACACCCTAGAAAATTTTGGTTCGCTTCCGACTTATTGGTCTGCTCGTCCGCTATAGAATCCGGGAGTACACCCTAGAAAACTTTGGTTCGCGTCCAAGATATTGGTCTGCTCGCCCGCTATAGAATCCGGGAGTAAACCCTAGAACACTTTGGTTCGCTCGCAAGGAACGAACCTATTTCAAATCTGTTAGTCTGGTATTATTCTGGTCTTGCCCATGGATAGAACCTAGGTCATTCTCACTTACATTCTTAGCAGCATTAGTTAGTTATAATTTATTTCTAATGTAATAGCTTGCTTGATTGTGGGCAAGATTTTGACACATTAGGACTTCTTATCCATGATAGAATCAGAGAATAAATTCTAGACTATTGATTTTCATAAACCATTCTTTCATTCTTCACCCATTACATTTGCTAAGTATTAACTTAGGAATTTGTTTCTAGGGAAGTCTGTAGAATTTAAATAACTTGTTAAAAAGTTAATAACGGATAATATCATATGAGTTAATTTACATCATTCACCACTGTAGAATTAATAATCACATTAATTAGTGATATTAATTAGTTTATTGATGATTTACTTGATGATTTTTTGATTACATGCTTTATCATTTGATTTAATCATGAATAATTTGATAATGCATAATTACTTCAGTGTATGACGGACTGCTTTGCATCAACTTTCTCACTCAAATTCACTACTATCATTCTCATAGCAGTGTCAGTTCCTCTTGTCACTATCCTGCTCTAGCATAAATCTAACTAGCTCTGTGTAGGGTAACAATATAATTACTTACCTGAGTTTAAGCTGAGAAGAGATCATGGATGCACGCACAGATTTCTTAGAGTCCACTAGAGGATGGGGCATAAGGCTCAGCTTAGTAGGAGAGAAGCTAGAACTATTTATTAGAGAGGAAATGGATTGGTGGGACAAAGAAGATGAACAGATGATGAAAAGACTTGCAGAATTAGAAGCAGATATGCGTCACAAAGCTGAAGAAGATGAGATTAAGAAGAAGCAAATTGAAATACTGAACATGGAGGAATCTACCAGCTCGATTGAGGAAAAGCCAATCACTCAACCCGAAACTCTGATAGAAAGCGGGGAAGCTGACCGTCACAAAGAAGAGGCACGCATTCCTTCGCAAATCCCCATGGTTCAGAAAAACAAAAACTTGCGCACAGAAAGGCAGATGCTTCCCTCAATTCCGAAAAATAAACGGAATATGGAAAAATTTACCCAGGGTACAGTAAACAGTCACAAATGTGAAAAATGTTTACACCACAATAAAAGCGGATTAGCTGGCTTGGCAACCCAGCAATCTCAGGAGCTTCCTAAGACTTCCCAAAGGAGAAAAATCCAGGAGGAGGAGGACCTGAGGAAAACTATTAAAGAGATCGAAGGCGAGACCTTACCCGATTCTCTTATTCCCTTCAGTTCAGATAAACTAGGAGTGGAAATGAATTCAGCTGAGACTGGAATGGATGTAAAACAGGATTCCAGTGTTTCTTTCTATGTGGCCACACAAGATGAAACAATTATCAGTATGAATTACTTATCTCAGGTGGGAGATGACATTGAAAATGACACCCCACAACATTCACTTCTATTGGATTTGGCACAAGAAAACCAGACCAGGGAGAGAATACCTCAATTGGACTTGGCACAAGAGAGCCCAGCCATGGAGGACAAACAAGACACGGAGAATTCTTACGATGTCAGTACCTTGGAGTCTTTCGAAAAGGAAACTCAAGATACACAAAGCATTCATGTAGGTTATACCACGGACTCTGATTCAGGAACGATAAACATGTCTGCTAACAACACAGAAGAAAATACTTCTTTGGACAGGGTGAAGGTAATACCTATCATCAACACAGCTGAAGCTAACAGGGGATCACAAATGATAGACTCTGCAGCGGAACAAAACCGGAGCGGTTGGTATACTCAACACTCAGGACCTTGTTTACCTTTCACTTCAACCAATGTTGGATGGGGAGAACAGCTGTTTATGTATACTTCTACAAGGAGTGATACAAATTCACAGTTCTTGGGGAACAACATGATTTCTCAAAGCTGGACAACTTCTACTAGCCTTAGACTTTCAAACACAGATTCAAAATGGAACTCTGTTGAAGAGGAACGCACCTGGATAAATAATTATCGAGGGAAGAAAACTCTTAAATCAGGAGGGAGTAAACGGACGCCCTACCAAGAAAGAGGCAAGTATGAGTTGAATGCACATCATAAAATTATGATGTTTAGCAAATTTCCTGCCAAAAGGAGGAGATTAAAGGATTTTATTATGATCTTTGGCCGATGGAGGAAAAGAAAATGGAGCAACATTACTGCGACCAATTCTTTTAAGAAAACACTGATGGCACTTCCTCTGCTTATAGGACAAGGGCCAGAAATAAAGTGGATAATAACAGTCTCTCTGCGGCGCAGGAGAATCTTGTTATACATTTTGCAATTTCCCGGCTGGGAAAAAGTAAAACCTCCAGAGGACAGGACATTACCGAGCAATAGCCCGGAAATCAGACACAACACCAGAAGCAAAGATTTGCAAGATTTATCATGGGAGGATGGACATGGGATATTTCTTTTGACTCATAGAACATCCCACTGCCACAAAGAATATTGGAAACCCAGACTTGGAGGCAGTTGGAGAACGGAGAGAACTTAGATACATTCTTGAATGCTGCCGAGGCTCTGTTATAGGCTTCATTAATGAACCTACTTAAATTGGAGAGCTATGTGATGGGACAGCCCCAGCAGCATCATAATTACCCAAGTTTTCAAGGAATTACAGAGCCCACAATATTTTTCTAAAAATTCTCTAAAAGAATAAACGTTCCCCAGAAGAGGATAAAAACGTAAGAGAAAAATACAGAGTCACTTAGAGCCCGCACTATCAATTTTACTACATTGGTAGATCAAAGCAATTTTACTACATTGGTAGATCAAAGCAACGTCTGGTCTCTACATCTAAGAGATTTTCCCTTTGATGTTCTGATCAACCAGACATCGCGGAGCTAGTCAGTTGAGATTGACGTGTTAGTTTACAAGCCACGGCAGAATGGGAGATAAGAGGGTCAGCCAGACCCGTCTGAAATAATACATGGCAGTGCTACTCAGGGGAAAACCCCGTGTGATCCAAAGACGGCAATATAATGCAGGCCTAACACCTATCTATAAGTCCAGACATTGGGGAGACGGGACAACGTCTGAGTTGCCACCACAAAGGAGCAATTAGGACCAGATACTTGACACCTCACGGCAATACAGCGGCAAAGTAGGAACACATGGCTGACCTTTTTTTCCAGCAACCCAGGAAGGCGGGTGTTAATAGCCTATTGGAATGTAATGACGCAACTGCCTTGCCGCCAAAGCATGTTTCATTGTTTCAGGCGTGGCGGGGCCTCGGTCCATTTGATTGACAGATGAAACTACCCTTCACAGGAAAGGAGGAGGGGGGAGAAGAGTTTAGGACTTAATCCATCCCGTCATCTTACATGGAAAAATAGGCGGAGTTAATGAAAATGGGACATATTAATTAACCAACCTGGAAACTAGCCAGGAATTGAATAGAATAAAACTACATGCATGGCCAGCAAGACTTCAGACGCAAATTCACAATAGCATTCTTAGGATACCTACTGGAGAAATATTAACATTTCGTTCTGTTGGACTTCTGTACGAAGTATTATGATGGAATTTCCTAGCTATAAACCAGGTAAACCATTATTCTGATTAGTTTGTCTGCTAGTCTGAAGGCTTGTGTAGTTTCCTGTTTTTACATATTCTCCAAAACTTTACACTGGTGGATTTTCTTTGTACTTAATGTTCCAGTTCTAGCTTTACGATTTCACTGAGAACTATTTTCTTCTTTCATTCACCACTTGGTTGTCTGACTTGTTGTATGTGATAATTTGGAGAAATCCATTATCCAAGCTACATGAGCGTGTGGCTTATGCATGTACAGGAGATACATTTAGATTCATCCTGTATGATGTTAAACATTGGGGAGACTGACTACTTAGGAGAAATTCCTGAGAGCTACCAGTCTCTTGATAGCGTCCAATTAACATTGATTATTTGGACCAACACTTTGAGTGCCTACCAAGATTATGGTGAAACCACTTGGTTTGAGGAATGGCACCAGTTCACCTTGTCTGCATGATGTCTGCATGAGGACAGACATGACTTAGGACATTCAATATCCCAGACAGATTCAGGGAAGGCATTTAATGTTCGACAGGACTGTGCGACCAGCCCTTCCGACAAGAAAGTATGAATGAATCAGAAAGGGAAAGAGTAAGTGAGGTGAACTTATATGGGAAACACCCCATTACATAAATGTATGTGATGTTGTATGTTTTGAGCTATAGATGTTCTAAATGGTTTTATGAATATATACATATATATTTATTTATTTAGAACTGATATATGTTTATGTAACATGCCATCATCTATCATCATACCATCATATATTATGACTTGAATGTATGTTTATATGAATGTATAGACATATGTGTTTGAGATGTGTAGACGTAGATACTACCCATCTCCGTTCGTTTCATTCCAGATCTCTTAGGAGCAATGGACAGTCAACAATCCATATCCGGAAGTGACTTAGCCTTGTGAAGGGACCAATTTGGACTCCTTCAATCTGACAGTGAACTGCGTCTCACTGGGGGAAGCATGACCTATGTGACCTCTTAAGTTACGTATACCATAATCATCATCATCATCATCATCATCATATGATCATCAATAGCAATAATAAACACAGTTGTTGTATTTTAAACTCAGTTGTCTGTATAATTCTAAATGTTTATAAATGGTTGTGTAGCGTAATCAAGTACACACCTTATATCATTTAGTGGGGGTTCGCACATATTGTCCAGAAGTGGGAATCTATGTCCGGGAGGTATCTTGCCTATGCAGTCATAAGTAACCAGATTACGTTGCATGTCTTAACTCCTCCTTTCTCACTTCTGGTGATACCAAGTACAGCCACATCTATATATATAGATATATTCTATCTTCAACGAGCCACTTCTTGGCTGTTTTCTTGAGTATCAGGGACAGTGTCTTAAATCAGCATAACAGACATTTGTTCCACGTTTTCTCTCTAAGATTAGTCAGTGGTAATTAGTCCCTTCTGACAGAGTTAGGGGATCTCAAACTGCATCCAGAACTAACCACCAGTAGAAGAAAATGATTTTGGCTGAGTGGGTGCCCATCTGGGATCTAACCCCAGCCAGTTGGTGACATCAACCTCATAAGCTTCTACTCAGATATATAAACAATAAAATATTAATTGAAATTAGAGTGGAATGGATTTGTGGTAAGGAAAGGTCCAAATAATGCAATATACACATTACCAACACTGATAGAGAGATCAATAGAGACACACACAGATGTATACCAATGCTTTATAGACTATACAAAGGAGGTCAATAAAGTTGGGGGAAAAATTAGTTGCATATTCTTTACGGAAGTCGCTGTCATCCCCAGCATTTTTAGGCTGTTTGTGAGATCTTGGCAAGTTTACGTTCAGTAGTTTGCCATTGCTTTCTGAGCTACGAGCACTCATACCATTTTATGACGACCAACAGATGGCGGTCTGCTTCCAAATCGCCTGGAGCTGTGTTTCGAGTGTGGGATTACGAACTGTGCCAAAGCGCTGGCAATTGAGTAACACATGGCTAAATTATCAATATATTGGAAGATATTGGTGGGAAAGATCTCAGAATAATGAAGAATATTTACTGGAAACAAGTAGCAGCAATTAACATGAGAAATAAAGCAGCAGTAAGACAAGGATGTGTTTTGTCACCTGATCTCCTCTTTCTGCGGTATAATAATGAGAGAAATCAAAGAGAGGTTAAGTATACGAGCTGGAGGTTATAACATACACAGGTCAATTGGACTTCAATGTTGACGCCTCGCCCAGAAAGCAGTGGCAAACTACTCAGCATATAATCGCCTTTAAAAAATCAACATCAGGTTGGGGTTATACCGCAATGTCCTGCAAAAGACATATTCATTCATTCATTCATTCATTCATTCATTCATTCATTCATTCATTCATTCATTCATTCATCAGCGGGCTGTTGGATTGCCGAGACTCCTGTCTGTTCCACTTTTCACATTAGACAGTGGGGAGCATTTTGTGTGATATTCACTGGCACAGGAACGGAGCATTATGGGGACGACCCGTTGCCTTGAAGTTGGAACCTCGACTAACTAACTAACTAACTTAGCATGTCCTTTGCAGAACCTCGTTGCCATAACAAATTTCAGGAAAACTCGGTCATAAGTAACATGCCCCGCCTGTCATGATTGCTAGGGGTTTCTTGGTAAGTTTTGCTGAAGGTAGTTTGCTGTTGCTTTCCTTCTGAGCAGTGACTGTATTAGTCGCTGGCCATAACCATTGTCTCTACTGATGAGATTATCTGCCTATCTCCGCAGGGTGCAGACCATAACCAACAACAATCTGTCGGCTGCTCTCACACTCCATCCACCATATGCTTCCATGGCTTCACTTAACCCTGATGGGATGTGGGGATAAACGGTTACTCTACCCTCTACCTTGCCCAAGAGTGCCCCATAGACTAAAGGAGGCGTCTTAAATCTCACGTGATAAGGGATACCCCTACTCCGCTAACCATAACGGACATGCAACACTTTTAAAAAGTAATAAACTGGTGGTTTTCATATTGGTTGTTTCCCTTCTTGGTCGTCTGCTGCAAAACTGAAAGACTTAAAGCGAGAAGAACAGTTTGAAGTCACTTTTTCCAGATGAAGACACGTATGTCCTTGTTTACTGCGAAAGGAAAATTAGTATTCTGTTGTCCAGAGAGTTGGCATGTTGGCGTACAGTGGTTGTGTTGTACATTGATTGTGTCGTGCCAGCAGCCATCTTTGCAAGCTAGTCACGTACTTTGTGTATGCGGGACACTGCATGTTGTCATGTACTGGCTCCTCGAATATTTCTGCTGATTTACTGCTTTATTTTTTGTTTACCTCTGAGAGATAAGCTAATTCCACGTCTTCTTCTTCTGCTGCTTCTGTTTCTTCTTCTCTCCTCCTCCTCCTCCTCCTCCTCCTCCTCCTCCTCTACTCATCCTCTTCCTTCTTCATTTTTACTGCCACAGCTTCTTCTTCTTGATGATCACCAACACGCCAGGTCCTCAGGATGAATTGGACCACTTTCTGTTCCTTACAGCTTGGAGTTTAATGCTGCTTCAGAGGGCCAGTATATCTGGATTCACTCTATGTATAGAGAGCACACACAGCAATTCACTCACAATGACGGTATACATTCAGACCTCACGTCGGAACGCACCGGTGTTTCCAAGGCATCAGGGCAGGGTTATATACTGGCCAAGACCTACTAACATGTCCTAGTCGTGCGTCCTGGGCAGCAGCTCCCTTCGGGGTCCTGGCTAACGTAGTAGGATCGCTGATTCTTCCGAAGTCGGAGAGTATCTACCTGCACGGCGAGGAACCACCAGTCTGCACACCAATAAGCCAGACATGGGACAACGGGTACTCACCCAAACCTCAGGTCCGGTATGACATCACACTGATGTTGGACAACAGGATGTCTTCATCCGACATACAGGACTTCACGCTGGAGTTCACAGCCAGCGAACGCAAGCAAGCAAGACCTCACGCCGTGCACACACCGTATGAATTCGCACGGGAGCATTCTATAAATGGGTGCATTGCTTGCCTGCTGGATTAAAACACATCCCTCCCCTCCTCAAAAAAAAAAAAAAAACATCCACAATTCTTCACGCTAGAAAATAATGAACAACTCAAAACAACAGCTGCTCTAAAAACAACAACAACAACAACAAAATGTGTGTCTTATCACCAGCGTCCACATATTTCAATGTCTACTGTACGTCCCCCAAGACTATGTTGAAGGGCCAGCTAAAGCAATATCCGCACAAAAAGCTGGTCTCGCTTGGCGGGAAGAATTTATGTCCTGAAGTATGTTACTTGAACTTGCCAAACTAAAAATAGGTTTGGCCCGAATAAAAATGGGCGACAGAAAATGGGAAGTAAGGGTGTGTCATAGCTATGGCCTAAAAGTTGTCAATATGGTAACAGACATGTTGTGTTATATATCAAATTAAAGGAGATTGCTTAGGGAAAACTGCCGGCTTCTCGGTGAAGAAGTTACGGACAGAGTTCGAGACGCGATTTGGCAGCAGACCGCCTTACGTTGGTTTTTGTTATGGAATGGTATGGGTGCCGGTCGTTCAGAAAGCAATGGTAAAACTACTGAACGTAAACTTGCCCAGGAATCACAACAGCCAACAAATTCTGGCGTCGACTGCTACGTTATGGAAAGGATATGCAACTAATTTGTTTAGGGAAAACTACTGTATTGACATTTTAATTGAGACATTTAGCAATGACAACATTTTGGCGATATATGAACCCATAGCAGCTATGGGAAATGGCTTAAAGACGATGGCACTGAATAAGTTAAAGACACGCTAGACTTGAAAACGTGTGAGGAGGTTGAGCTGATGAAGGATCGAGAATATTGTCGCTGCGATAACAACATTGTGATGTAAAAGATTAGTTATTAATGAACGAACGAATGAATGAATGAAATATTTTGTGTGTGTGCGCGTGTGTGTGCGCGCGTGCGTGCGTGTATGCGTGCGTGTATGCGTGCGTGTGCGTGTGTAATATATATATTCCCTTGCCTCCCTTCTATGCAACTTCTACAGCGGGCTAGCCCGTGTCCTACCAGGGCCCATAAGAAATATAAGCAAAGTAAATTGTAACCCACGAAGCATGTCGTGAGAAGCGACCACAGAGAATTGTTGTTGGACAGTCTACCAGATCTGGTAGACAAAGTTAGCTGCAAAACTCAACCAATTATGGACAAGTGCAAAGATAAAGGAAAGAAACAAAAAGAAAAAGAAGAATAACCAAGCAAAGCAAGAAGGGAATTTGGGAAAGGGGGGGGGGGGAGGATGTGCTCTTCTGGGGAATCCACACGGTAAAACAAATAAAGGAAGACATAATAAATAAGAAGAAGAGAAGTAGAAATAGAAATGAACAATGTAGGAAGGAAATGGACAGAGCTGCGTGGAATAGTTTCTTCTTCTTCTTTCGTTCGCTTGAAATATGTCTATAACTGCAATGTTGTCTCTTGCATGCATTTAACTGTCTTTCTTTCTTTCTTTTTTTTTTAGTTCACTCAGTGGTCCATGGAGTTTATCTTCCACAGTTGTTTCTCTAAACAAGAAAGTTTGTCTAGATATGTTGTATTTTGGGCAGTCTTGGAGTAGAGTGTGTGATCTGCTGTCTGCGACGCCAATCCACATGTGAATAGCTAAAGATGGGAGGACTTGGAATGAATGGGTTGAGGGTCTATGTCCCAGTGGGGTAGCTTCTCCTTCTTTGTCCACCTTCAGATGTAAATATGAATAAATGCAAAGAAAGCAGCAGCCAACTTCATCTTGCTGATATCTCCATAGAGTGTGTCCCCCAAATGGAGAGGGTGTCGGCCAAAATAGTTTTCTTTGTTCTGCGTATGTTGAACTCCTGCAGGACATGTTTAGCTGTCATTTTACCAGTTTCACAGTTACACTTCAAGAACAAGAAGTTTATTCAGCTAGGCCACTTTTAAGTAGCCCATATAGCAGAGCCATTGGTGAACACATGTGACCGTAACCTTGTAGTCACGCCAACCAAGAATTCAACACTGCCAGACAAATTTCATTGCCAGTTATACCTCGTGTAAACTAATAGTAATATTAATATTTTCACAGCATACTTCCTCATGTGGGGTCAGACCCCGCGAGCTTGTTTGCCAACCCTGGCACGGGGTTGTCTGCGGCAAGTCAAGTTGTTGACGTTAGTGAGGGAAAATGTTCATATTTTAGTGACAACACACGAGCTTTACGTCACAGGCGAATCCTTTGTTGTGTTCCTGTTTGTCCTTCGCCATCAGCTGTCAGGGCTTGGAGAGGAACTTCGAAGTAACTAACAATATGAGCCGCGTTTTAGAATTTAACACATGGTAATATTTTTGTGTGTGTAGAACAAAATTGAAAAACGAAGTACATGACGTCATAAAAAAAAATTTGCTTCACAGACCATCGTGAATCAGTATGCAGCGAATGGCTGTCGTCTGCTGGAGTAATTCTTTGCACTCCAAACAGAATTGTTTTATCAACGGAAGAAATTTTCGCAAATCGCATATCACGCGGAATATGGCCAGCTCGTTCTCCAGATCTAACTCCGTTAGATTATTATTTATGGGGTTTCTTGAAAATTAATGTTTACAACAAAAATAATGTACAGACCATTGAGGACCTGAAAGAAGCAATCAGAATTACCATTCAAGAAATAACAACAGACAAGTCGCAGAAGGTATTTGACAATATGAAGAGATGTGTTCATTCGTGTCTAGAGGCCCGTTGTGGACATTTCCAACACCTGTTATAATGAATACTTCATGGGTACTTTCCAGCTCCCCCAAAACAACGTTAAAACATAGCAGTAACTATTGTAACTAATTTAATGAATATTTTATCACAGTTTTTGATGACGTAATGTACATCAGTTTTCAAAATTGTTCTACATATAAAGTGTAGTGAGACTTTACAAACACCCGGTAGTATAGCCGATGTGATAGCGAAGTTGATAAGGAACTGTGCTGATAATGTCATGAGCGCGGTCGGACGCGGGTTCGACACACCTCGGCTCGTCGCCTGCTAAGTGTGTGCCAGACGGGCCATCTATTAATTCGTGCATTCAGGCCTACACAGTGTGATGGCCCTATGAAAGCACATATCCCAGTGCAGGGAATTGGTCTGTCTGCCTGTCTGTCTGTCTGTCTCTCAAAAGAGACAGGCGCTGATCACATGGCTTCAGTCACACTGAGACCTGGACACGAGAAAGCTGACAGGCTGACCACATGGCTTCAGTCACACAGAGACCTGGACACGAGAAAGCTGACAGGCTGATCACATGGCTTCAGTCACACTGAGACCTGGACACGAGAAAGCTGACAGGCTGACCACATGGCTTCAGTCACACTGAGACCTGGACACGAGAAAGCTGACAGGCTGATCACATGGCTTCAGTCACACAGAGACCTGGACACGAGAAAGCTGACAGGCTGACCACATGGCTTCAGTCACACAGAGACCTGGACACGAGAAAGCTGACAGGCTGACCACATGGCTTCAGTCACACAGAGACCTGGACACGAGAAAGCTGACAGGCTGACCACATGGCTTCAGTCACACAGAGACCTGGACACCAGAAAGCTGACAGGCTGACCACATGGCTTCAGTCACACAGAGACCTGGACACCAGAAAGCTGACAGGCTGACCACATGGCTTCAGTCACACAGAGACCTGGACACGAGAAAGCTGGCAGGCTGACCACATGGCTTCAGTCACACAGAGACCTGGACACGAGAAAGCTGACAGGCTGACCACATGGCTTCAGTCACACAGAGACCTGGACACGAGAAAGCTGACAGGCTGACCACATGGCTTCAGTCACACAGAGACCTGGACACGAGAAAGCTGACAGGCTGACCACGTGGCTTCAGTCACACAGAGACCTGGACACGAGAAAGCTGAAAGGCTGACCACGTGGCTTCAGTCACACAGAGACCTGGACACGAGAAAGCTGACAGGCTGACCACATGGCTTCAGTCACACAGAGACCTGGACACGAGAAAGCTGACAGGCTGACCACGTGGCTTCAGTCACACAGAGACCTGGACACCAGAAAGCTGACAGGCTGACCACGTGGCTTCAGTCACACAGAGACCTGGACACCAGAAAGCTGACAGGCTGACCACGTGGCTTCAGTCACACAGAGACCTGGACACCAGAAAGCTGACAGGCTGACCACGTGGCTTCAGTCACACAGAGACCTGGACACGAGAAAGCTGACAGGCTGACCACATGGCTTCAGTCACACAGAGACCTGGACACGAGAAAGCTGACAGGCTGACCACGTGGCTTCAGTCACACAGAGACCTGGACACCAGAAAGCTGACAGGCTGACCACGTGGCTTCAGTCACACAGAGACCTGGACACCAGAAAGCTGACAGGCTGACCACGTGGCTTCAGTCACACAGAGACCTGGACACCAGAAAGCTGACAGGCTGACCACATGGCTTCAGTCACACAGAGACCTGGACACGAGAAAGCTGACAGGCTGACCACATGGCTTCAGTCACACAGAGACCTGGACACCAGAAAGCTGACAGGCTGACCACGTATATTTTCTTTTTGCGTTAGCCCACTTTGAACTCAGGGGTAGTTCATACATGTGCTACCACTTCTAGTATACTGGAATGATTTTTGCGTGTGAAGTAGCTTACCCTATTACCAGTGTCTCTCTCAATCAGGGGCACCTACCCCGATTTCAGAGGTTCTTGTAATTTACGTCCCCAAGCCAAGGACGAGAAGTCAACTTGTTAGTCCAGTTGACCGGTGTAGGGGTTGAACCCCTACATCGACATCAGCGCACTGGAAATTTAAAGCTATCGTTCTTATCCATTTGGTCATGCTGACCTCAATGTATTTATTTGTGCTTGATGAAAAGAATGTGACGTTTCTGAAAACACACTGTCCGTAAACATTACATTTATGTCCGTAAACATTAAATGTGTGTCCGTAAACATTAAATGTATGTCCGAAAACATTAAATGTGTGTCCGTAAACATTAAATGTATGTCCGTAAACATTAAATGTGTGTCCGTAAACATTAAATGTAGATCCGTAAACATTAAATTTATGTCCGTAAACATTAAATTTATGTCCGTAAACATTAAATGCATGTCCGTAAACATTAAATGAATGTCCGTAAACATTAAATTTATGTCCGTAAACATTAAATTTATGTCCGTAAACATTAAATGTACGTCCGTAAACATTAAATTTATGTCCGTAAACATTAAATGTATGTCCGTAAACATTAAATGCATGTCCGTAAACATTAAATGAATGTCCGTAAACATTAAATGAATGTCCGTAAACATTAAATTTATGTCCATAAACATTAAATGTGTGTCCGTAAATTTTAAATGTATGTCCGTAAACATTAAATGTAGGTCCGTAAACAAAAAATTTATGTCCGTGAGGCTGAATGGGTTAAAATGTTTCCTATATACATATAATGAAACACCCACAGATACTCCGGTAGGAACCAAAGATTAAACGTTACAAACAGAAAAAAAAAAGATGCAGAGAAAACAAACGTGAGGATTATTAACAGACAAAGGCGAATACATCAAGGAAACAAAAATGCATCTTGTTCCCGCTAGTCTCCAGGTAATGACAGGTAAGAGAAAACAGGGAATAGAAATCAACAGGTGTGAACATATCAGATAAAAGAAAGTCACACCCGCGGCTGGTGTGCGTTATTGACAGAACGATGTTCAAAAAACATCTGCAAGGAATTGTAAAAGACGAACAGGACCAGACAAGAATGCAGACACAGCTTTCAGCAATACAAACATCAAAAGTTGCAAAAGCTGACAAATTCTCCTGCAATGTACTTAGGTGACCTTTCGTTTTGTTTCTGGAGCTGGGATAATCCATGTAATTCTAGAAAGTTCTAGAGAACAAACATGTTGTCATATTCTGGATGGAAGCGGGAAGTGTTCATATGTAAACAATGTAAACAAAACATACAAGGTGGGAGTTTTGTTCGGAGCTTACACGTTATCGAACTGTTGTAGTTAAACTGTTGCCAGGTTGGAATTTGAGACACACACTCACAGACTTGATTTACGTACATACATTTACAAATATACACGTTCAGTCAAACACTCAAATACTTGATTTACGTACACACATTTACAGACATACACATTCGGACACACAAACACAGGCTTATATGTACAGACATAGACTTGCTGACATATATTTACAAACATATATGCTCATTCATACACCCACAGACTTGATTTATGTACATAAATTTACAGACATATATTTACACATACACAATTACAAGCATATATTTTCAGACACACATGCTCGGTCATACAATCATGGTCTTCTTCTTCTTCTTCTTTGCGTTCATCCGGAGTGTTTTTTTTTTTTTCCAAATGTGATTGCGGTGTGTCTGTTATGCGCCCTTGGGCCGAAACCCGTAGGCCAACACATCCGATGATAGCGTGCTTTTTTGACCAGGTAGCATTCCTAGGAGACTCTCACTTTTGTGGTGCCATCTACAACTCAGCTGGCCAAGTTGGAACGGTCGAAGACAACGGTCATCCCTCAAAGGAAGGCAGGGACAGTCCATAGCATTTTCCGCCATCCAAGGTTGCTTCCATATTTGCAGGGTCGACACATAGCGCCCTGGTCCTGGGCTTACCAAGGGAATCGTCACGTCCTGCTCATGGCTGCTTTAAATCCTCACTTCAATATATTGGGCGTTCCTTCACCACGGGCCGCTCCCGCACAAACCAGGCCAGTCTGCAGATGGTATCCACTCGGCGAGTTTTCGGTTCGGACATGTGCTTGTCTCTGTGCCCTTCAGAGCTGTTCCAGGCACGAAGGACATTAGGAGAACTACCTAGTCAGAGCTGTTCCGAGCAAGAGCGGCATTCGGAAACAAGGTAGATTTTCCTAGCACGAGGGAAGACTAGTTAGAGCTTTTCCGGTCACGAAACACATTTCACTCGGACGTAGTTGCGTAGTGCCATTTTTATTTTGCCGCCCGTAGGCTGACACTTCCGGCTTCAGCGGGCATTTTTAATGAGGTTAGCCTTCCTCAGGTTCGAGACAAGTTAGACTCTTATTTCGACTTCCACACAGCAAGCTTTTCCTTTGGTCTGCCACGTAATGGATTCGCAAGCCAGGCGTTCCATTTTGTGTCATCGAGACAATTTTCCACCTTTGACTACACTCACTCCATGGGTACGGTTGAAGACTTTCATCGGAACGTGCGACCGAGGTGTTTTTCCACCTTTTAGCACTGCTCACGAGGTAGGCTACATGTGCTGCCGGTTTAGCACCTTACCTCCGTACAGTAGTGAACGAGAAACGGCCAGGCCCTCTCATCCGGGGATCCCTCATATCCCCAGCTGAGAGCCTTCGGACAAGTATCTGAACTGGGCATGAAGCGTGCCCAGTATCTCACCTCCATTTATCGGTGGAGGCGTTTGTGTAAGTATCTGGACCAAGATTGTGGCTTCGTGCGCCGGAGATTAAATTTTGACTGCTATCCTCAGTCTACCTGCAGATCAGCAGGTTGTGTCTCTCTTAGTCTGGTCCCTATCCCATATGCTGTCCGATATGTAGTTTTTCATCCATCGGCAAGCACATGGGGTCGATGGGACACACAAGCTCCCCCACCACGGCAAGGTGGAGACACATCGGGGGAGCAATCATGGTCTTATTTGTACAAAAATAGACTTGCTGACATACATTTACAGACATACACGTACAGACATACATTTACAATAATAAATTTACAGAGATACACTTCCCGACATGCATTTACAGATATATAAATTTACAGACATACATTTACAGACCTACCTTTACAAATATCCACCCATCATATGCCATGGCGATAAACATGGGCGGTCATGTTTTGCCATCTCACTCGATCACCAGAGTCGTGGATCAGCTCCGTGTTTCTGTCTCGATCATGCCACGTGGCCAAGCCATCCATGTATTTCATTCTTGGTCTTCCCTTTGGTCTCCTCCCTTCGATCTTGCCAGTTTTCACCAAGTTCTCCAATTCATTTCTTCTCACAACATGCCCAAAAAATTTTGACTGTCTACTCTAATGTCTCTAATCAGTTTACGATCTTCATTTGTTTCTTGAAGGACTTGTTCATTGGTCTTTCTGTTTGTCCATGGTATTCTTTGCATTTTCCTCAGAAACCACATTTCCACAGCCATCAGCTGTTTTTTTTTCCAGCTTGACTGCTCATTGTCCACGCTTCACATCCGTACAAAAGTACAGGCTCTACGTAGCACTTCAACACTCTTTTTCTTGTTTCAATTGATATCTTTTTATTGGTCAGTATGTTTTTCATCTTGCAAAAGGCTACCTTCGCCATGGCAATTCTTGTTCTAATCTCTTCAAGGCGCATACAAATATACATACACTTATTGTACAGACAGCAAGTGGTTGATTCTTGATTTCAGAAACGAATTCTGAGATTCCCACTCATGCTCCGTCCCCCTGTACAAGTGTCCCGAAGAGCTCACTAGCTGAGTGTTCACGGAGCGGTTTGATTACAAATCCGCCTGTTGTTACGACTTTCAGTGAAGATATCATCATCATTAAATGCCCTGTCAGCTGGCGTAGGCGTTCATGGCTCTCCACAGATCTCGGTCTTTGGTGTTCTGGATCAACTCTGCTGAAGATATTCTTCCATGCCACCGTCTCAATCTATCCAGCATCATTTATCTTGGTCTGTCTCTCTTCCCCTCGATCTTTCCAGTTGTCACGATGTTCGGAGTCGGCGTCAGCAGTGCCTTGACTTGTTTCTTCAACTCGTCTATCAGCTTTTGCAGTTGATCTCTTTCTGCTTGTGCTATACCCGTGGCTGTCTCGCCCCTCCTCATTGCTTTCCGTGAATGGTGTCTTTGTATTAATTGCGATCTTTAAGACGTCTCTGTGTCGTTGCAGGTACGGACAGCCCAAGTATCTTGCTCCATGCTTGTCTAGGCAGTTGGCGCACTTTCGTTTGTTGTTCGGTGCTCGGAATTCCGTGTCCAGCTTGGCCAGCGGACACTCCTTGAAGGCGTGGTGATCGGCGCAGTACCGGCAGATTTCCGTCTTACTGCGACATACTGCTCTGCTGTAGCCAGCCCTCTGACATCTGGAACATTGGGTGATCCTTGGGATGAATCTCTCTGGCTTCTGCATTCTCTTGTTGATTGATACTGTGATCGGCATCTCGCTGTCCTCTGTCGTCACCACCGCCAAGGTTGTGGGAATCTTGGAATAGGCGAGGAGCCGCTCCGCCTTCAAAAATCGGGTGTGGAGATTCTCTTCTCGTAGCTGCTTCAGGATTTCTTCGTCTGATAGTTCCACTTGGATACGCTTGATAACCCATTTGTTTGTCGGTGAGTGGGTGTTTCCGACTCTGGTGTCTTTCTCCTCTCTCTGCTTCTCAGTACGTTTGTCTCTTGTTTGTGGTGGGTTGTCGATCTTCTCCCTCGTGGTAGCTTCAGTAGTAGCTGTAGTTTCAGGTTCTTTGATGTAGCTAGCAGGCAGGCTCTCCACGTTCGTCTTCTTGACGGTCTTGTCGGCTCAGATCTTGGATACCGCGTGACTTTTGGTGTTCTTGCTACGTGCCATTTTCCCCCGTACCAGGCTTCTTGACTTGTTCAGGTGACTTGTCTTGATAGCGCTCGCAAGTGTCGGACGACACGGACGCACGACGACGGCGTTTCCTGCTAAATTGCTCCAGTCTCAAATACCGCTTAGTGTAGGGGTCTCCGTGGCGAATTGGTCAAGCCGTCTGCCTCGGGCTCCGAAGGTTGTGGGTTCGATTCCGGGTACATCCTTCGGTTCACGAGTACATTTTTTTCGGAGACTCCTGGGAGTCGTCGCTGGAGCTACGGAGTTCATGCTTTGTGCGACGCTTTCGGCAGCTCGCGCTGCGAAAAGAGACTGAGCCATATGGAGTAACAACCCGGTGCAATGACGTCGACCCTTAATTATATATATATTTTATATTAATACTTTTTTAAGCCACTGTATAAAGCTTAGTATAGTTCTTCATTGTGAACCTCAACCATCGCGCAATGTATTCTGTAACTTCTTACATTTGCTCAGAACAATTAATGGTTTAACAATTAGCAAAAAGAAGACACAGATTATGTCACAAGGTGCACATGAGGTACCATCAATCTTTATTGACGACGCCGAACTAGAGATAGTAGACCATTTTACATATCTAGGATCAGAGGTAAATAGCAAATTATTCCTAGATCAGGAAATCAACATCCGGATTGGTAAGGCAGCAACAACAATGAACAGGTTAAGAAAAAGAGTCTGGGATAACAGGAAGCTTACTGCCAAAACAAAAGTCCTTGTCTATCAAGCCTGTGTCCTTAGTACTCTTCTCTATGGCAGTGAAACCTGGACAACTTACTCACACCAAGAGAACAATTTAAACAGCTTTCATATGCGGTGTCTGCGAAGAATTCTTGGTATTAAGTGGCAAGACAAAATCACAAATACTGAAGTATTGGAAAGATCAGGTTGTGTGACAGTTTATTCCATGCTCAGTCTTCGTAGACTTAGATGGATAGGACATCTTAGGAGGATGGATGATGGTAGAATACCAAAGGATATCTTTTTTGGTGAATTACAGATGGGTAAGAGATCTCAGGGTCGGCCTCTACTACGATACAAAGATGTGTGTAAGCGGGACATGATTGATACAGGCATTGATAATGCACATTGGGAGCAAGTCGCCGCTGAACGTGTTGCATGGAGGGCAAATATCAGAAATGGAATAAAGTCAAAGGAGAAAATTATTGCAGAAAAGTCACACACCAAGCGTTTGAGACGTAAGATGGTGCATGATGGTGGAAATGACCACGTGTTCAGATGCACCCACTGTGAACGGACATTTACAGCGCAAATTGGCCTTATCAGTCACACTCGCTACCGCCATAGTTAAAAGTTATTATGCCTTTTTAAAGCACAAACTATCGTCTGTCAAGACGGCAAGGTGCCAATGGAAGTTAAGAAATCTGGCACCCCTAGTGGCCTATGTATTTAATCTCCGTGAAAGTAACGCACTCTTGATATCTTATAGTTGTTAGTTAATAAAGCCCCCTCCCAACACCCGCCCGTTCATTTATTTTGAGGAAAAATAAAGTTAGCACATTGGCATCAATGCGTCATTATATGCAACACAAATAGTACAGTGATCTTAGGAGGGAAGGACATAACAATGCTAATGTGGACTGACCTTTATGTGGGACATCTGTCTTTCTTTTGTTGACTTGACACTCCCAGCTTTTCATCCTGCCATTTGTCAACAGACTCACGAAAACACAGACAACCAATTACCACCCGACCCCACCGGAAGTGGCCGCTAGCTATCTCTAAAGATAAACAGAACACGGCGGGACTCATCAGCCACCACCCAAGATAACAAAACATCCCGGGACTCGATGGCTTTCTCCAAACATAAAACACACTGGGACTTGTACTTCGAACACTGAATACTCAGGGACTATTCTCTTGAAAATACGTAGCTATCAGTGGCAAACACCGTTAGCTGTATCAATGTAAATATGAATGTTGTAAAGAAACAAGTTCAGCTATGTGAGCGCATTGATACTGACCACATCACCTACGGTGTGGAGCCGCAGTAGTTTAGTGGCTAGACACTCGACTGACAACCCGGTTGTATTGGGTTCGATCCGTAGCGGTGCGGATTTAATTGTTTAAAATTGAACTCGGCTCCCATATCGACACAGCCTAACATAGGTACCAAGAAATGTCTTGGGAAGTAAGGCGGCCTGTGTGCTACTGACCACATTACCCAGCAAGTGTCGTTAGCTTTATACAAATACAGGGTGTATTTTTTATTACTGCAGAGGGTGAATACAAACTTGGACAGGCAATATTTTCAAACAGGCACAGCCATTAAAAATACACCCTATGTGAGTGTAACATCATATGTCCATGGTGGCTAAGCCGTGTAGAAGGGACCTTTATTTGACTGAGAGCACCCACGGAGTGCCGATTGGTTGATGGACATGTGGGTCTATCATATTTCCAAGGCACCGACGGAGTCAACCGGTGTCCTGTACTTATTTGACCACATGAGCGCATTCACCCGAGTCCAAACATGGGCTGTGAGGGCAAACTGAAGTCAAACACGTCCAATTTTCTAGATCAATGACTCTCAGACTTGTTGGACTCTCAACTTCATTAGACAATCATTCACGACCCTATGTTTTAAAATAACTAAGTAACTCCCTTACCCTGCCTTTTCATGATAGTTGAGTATCTCGCAACACCTTGTAATAATAGCCAAGCACCCGTCCCTCTCATCCACCTCCCAATTTATGATTATACTAGCTGACCCGGCCCAGTCCCTGGGGGGGATCTATCTATCTATCTATCTATCTATCTATCTATCTATCTATCTATCTATCTATCTATCTATCTATCTATCTATCTATCTATCTATCTATCTATCTATCTATCTATCTATCTATCTATCTATCTATCTATCTATCTATCTATCTATCTATCTATCTATCTATCTATCTATCTATCTATCTATCTATCTATCTATCTATCTATCTATCTATCTATCTATCTATCTATCTATCTATCTATCTATCCATCTATCTATCTATCTATCTATATTACATTTTGTTTTTAAACGAGCGAAAATCTTTATTTTCAGAGGAATTGGGCACGCAGGCCCGTCCTACATTCTGCCCTTCTTTTCTATTTCCTCTCATACATTCTTTCATTCAACATCTCTTATGAAGCAATTCTTTGACAACAAAAGGACAATAAGCATTAAAACACATGAAAAATAATCAATAATACATGACTCGTTGAGGCAATGTTTAACATGGGCATCATAAATACCCATATATATATATATATATATATATATATATATATATATATATATATATATATATATATATATATATATATATATATATATATATATATATATATATATATATATATACATATAGATGATCATATGTTCTATACATAAATAATAGTAATACCATCTTTCAGTAACGTATTCCAGTGTCCTTTTATAGGTCGCACACGGAGAATCTGAGCCCAGTGCACAAACTACGTGGCACTGCTGAGAACCTACCTCAGTATTAAAAAAAACATTGAGTTGTATATCCTTTAATATGACGTCGCATTCAACCTCAGCATTAAAAACAAATTCTGTTTGTGATCTCTTGGCAAATTAACGTTCAGTAGTTTGCCATTGATTTCTGAACAGACCGGTACCCATAACTTTTTGTAAAAAAACAACGCAAAACGGTCTGCTGCCAAATAGCCCGCAGCAGTGTTTCGAACGCGGTATGCTGGATCATGAGCTGCGTCCGTAACATCTTCGATACGGAGCCGGCCACCTCAGTATAGCAGACCCATAAATGCTATCATCATCATCATGTTCCGTATCGATAAGCGTGGGCGGTCATGTTTCGCCATCTCACACCATCACCACAGTCGTGGATCAGCTCTGTGTTCTTGTCTCGACACTGCTACACATATCGTTTTATTTATTTGTCACAAGTCCTGACAGCTATATTAGCATAGGCGCTCATGCATTTTCACAGAGATCGCGATCTTTGGCGTCTGTACCATTTCTGTTGATGACACCGTCTCTGTCCGTCCGGCATGAGTTCTCTTGGTCTGTCGATGATCTTCCCCGTGTCATATGGCAAATGACAGTGATGCAACATTCAATTGATGAGTTATCGCATCAAAGAAGAAGATACAGAGTGTCACAAATATTGAACATAGTGACACCAGTATTGAACGCAATTGGGACGTCAGGGAAATACGTCACCTAACGCCGTAACGGCTCAAGGGGCAGTTGTGAGCCAGCTAACAAACAGATAGGATGCCCTTCACCAACGCTTGCAGATTACAAGTCGTTATTGATTCATAAGTCACCAGTCTCTGCATGGAATCGTTACGGTCTACAACCAGCGGTTGACAGTTGCTACAATCGGCTTCACTGACACAACGATCACCTGATTGTAAATATGTTATTCTCACGATGGTGAGCACAGTTTCAGTTGCGGGCAGCCTGGCGACGTTGGCTGTTGGAGCTCGAGCAGGGTGAGCTCCGGTTGAAGGTAGGCAGGTGTTGTTGATTAGCACTACCATGATTCTAGGCGGCAAGCTCTGTTCCCAACACTCTCACTGGTTTAGGGATATGATACCTGATTGAAGAGCGGGAGTGAATGTTGCGCGAGAATGACTCAAGTCTGAATCAGCACAAATACTCATAGCCGTCATCCAAGATCAGTTGTGGTAAAATACATCGCAGTTCACTCCACTGGCATGTGCGTTGAGTCGTTTTTGGAGTTCAGATAGTTATGCTGTCCTGTACCTTCATGCTTCAGAGCCACACAGATCTCGAGGTGAACGTTGCTGCATTATAGTGCATGAACTCATATCTTAGAGAGAAACCAACGTTACCTCTTGACATGGGGACATCGTCCGAGGAAATATGAATCAGAGGAGTGGTCAGTGAGTCAAGGACAATAATTGATTGTACAGATACCGTATAGTGACACAATCAGTGGATTTTACCTTGTTCGACTGGATAAAAACTGTTTGACATGGCGGTTGCAAATCTGTGAATGACATTGGGGCGGTCATTTTAGCCTAATAAAGAAACACATTCACGAACACGAATTTATCTGTATATGTGAGGATCCTGTCGATCAATTGCTGGTGATCAAGTGGCGCATCCTCGATTGTTCAATTGTCTTGTCATCGTGTCAATTAGTAACCGTACTGTTGGTGTTGGTTGGAGACCGTCTTCTTGATGCTTGAGAGGACATCTGTGCTGTACTCGATTGTCTGAGACCGCATATTGACATTATCGCTCTGATCTGGCCCAGATGGAGAACATTTGTTTATACGCATTCTAGGAGCGAGATTGAAAGTCTAATTATAATATATGTGAAAAAACTAGCAATCACAATTTTGGATCAAAATATATGCCACTATACGTAGGAGACACACTTACTACGAGAGATGAGTGTTGACTGATCTATATCGACATTTGCAAATTCAGTGGTGGTCGGATCTTCAATATGTCACCTTCTCTGGATGATTTTGTCGTGGAAATCAACTACATTTCGTTACAGTGACATATGTTCCACTGAAATTGAATTTTTTTTTCAATGCTGTTCAGGTTTGCGAGATAATCAACGCCTCGCTGAAGTTGAATCAACGCACAGTGGTTATCCTGGTGCATATCGACAGAGCATTACAAGATATTGCTCAACCTGATAGCTACATTCAGTAGCAAATAACACTCACATCAGTCAGGCTCCTTCTAAGGCTGATCACAGGCAACATGCCTAGGGTGTTATTCTCGTAATTTCAAATATCTAGGAAAGGTTTGTTTAACCTCCGACAGTTCAACATTTAAAAACACAACGGAAACTTGATGGATTAATGCCTCAGTACAACGAAATCGACGCAATATTATCAGGAGTGTACTTGTAAAGAAACTGTTCTACACAGTAACTCATCAGATTATTGTTCGCTGAGTGACATCGAACTAAATTGTTTGTCAAATCGATTGGATTGGACAACTATAGAATAATATTTCTACACCATTATTACGAACATAATCATTTATCAAATCGATTGGATTGGTCTACTATCAAACTATTGGAAAATGTTGACTGATTATTGAGCTGAGTATTGTAAGTGTTTGTGATTTTTCAATTAGTTAGTTATAGTCAAAATACTGTAATTGTGCACACATTTATTTTTTCTTTATTATCGCAACTTTGATGACGTCATATGCGCGATACACAATTTTTGTGTTATCTTGTGCTGTGAATTCTTATTCGCGGTGCATTATTGATTTGTTTACATAATAATAGGATTTCTTTGCTAAATTCTTGAATCTAAAGAACTTTAACTCTGTCTATACTTTAACTGCTGAGCTATAGGTCTTGTCTACTATAAAATTATTAGTTATTTTTCATTAGTAATTTATCTAATTAGAATTTATCAAGTATCTCTTTTTACTTTATTATACTTTATATGTCCGATGGTGATACTTATAAGCTCTATCTCTTTTGTGGTAAACTAGTTTCTTCATTTGTCTCTTGTGATTATTGTTGGC
This sequence comes from Cepaea nemoralis, assembly GCA_014155875.1. Lineage (NCBI taxonomy): Eukaryota > Metazoa > Mollusca > Gastropoda > Stylommatophora > Helicidae > Cepaea > Cepaea nemoralis. The sequence continues at coordinate 38,132 of JACEFZ010004744.1, forward strand.
AGAGATAAAAAGACCACCATGTGAATGTGGAAGGCAAGGGAAACCACCACATTATCTTCCAAGACTTCATGGCAAACATATATCAAAGTTAGTGAAGGACGTTAATGTCTGTCTTAGGGCATCCTCGTCCGGTAGGGACAGTCATGAGCCACAGGTGACACTAGACCGTCATCCAGCTACTGATGGAAAATCTTAACTAAAATAAATAAATTTAGAGTAGGAACATGGAATGTTAGGACATTACATGAGCTAGGAAAGTTGACCAATGTTCTAAGAGAGATGGATAGCATGAAAATGAATATACAAGGCGTTAGTGAGATGAGATGGAAGGGACCGGGCAAAATTATAGCTGACAATCACACAATAATTTATTCTGGATGGGATACACATGAAAAAGGTGTAGGAATAATATTAGACGAAAAAACAGCCAAGTCAATTAATGGATACTGGTGTATTTCAGATAGAGTTATTATGGTAAAAATCAAAGGCAAACCAATAGACATAAATATTATACAAGTATATGCACCAACAGCAAGCAGTAGTGATGAAGAAATACAACACTTTTACGACGAAATAGAAATGGCGATGGCTCAAATTGGATCACAAGAAATAAAGATAATACTTGGTGATTTTAATGCAAAAGTAGGAAAGGGAAAAATGGAGGATGTAGTGGGGAATTATGGTTTAGGTACAAGAAATGAAAGAGGGGAAAAGCTAATAGAATGGGCAAATATCAATGATATGATAATTGGAAACACATGGTTTAAACACCATAAAAGACGACTGTACACATGGATAAGCCCTGATAAGAAAATACGCAACCAAATTGACTACATACTAATTAATAAAAGATTTAGAAATGCTTTAATGAATGTAAAGACAATGCCTGGTGCTGACTGTAATAGTGATCATGTACCACTATGTGGACAAATAAAAGTAAGATTAAAGAGAGGGAAAAAATGGTTAAGAACATGCGACTTAATAAAGAGGTTCTGAAAATAGATAAAGAAATGCAAGAACAATACAGAGTGACTGTGAAAAATAGGTACAATGCAATAACTAAAATACAGAGTATAGATGAACAATGGGAAATGTTAAGGGACTCCATTCATCAAACTAGCAAAGAAGTATTACCGGAGAGAGGCAAAATAGCTAAGAAAAAATGGATGAATGAAGATATCTTAAAACTGATGGACAAAAGAAAACAGAGTAAAAATGACAAACAAGAATACGCTAAGATAAATAAAGAAATAAAAGATAAATGTGGGAAGGCTAAAGAAAGTTGGTTAAACGAGCAATGCAAAAAAATTGAATTAAATTCCATTAAAGATACAAAAAATATGCACAGACAAATCAGTGAGCTTACAGGAAGAAAAATAAGAATAAATACAGGGTGTTTGAAATCAAAAACAGGAAAGATAATATTAGAGGAAGATGCTATAATGAAGAGGTGGAATGAGTATATAAGAGAATTATATGAAGGAGAAAGGGAAGAATTAACAGAAGATAGTAACTTAGAAGGTCCACCTATTCTGAAAGAAGAAGTCGCTGACGCTATGAAACGTATGAAGAAAGGAAAAACAGCTGGGCCAGATGAAATCACAATAGAAGAATTAGAAGTATTGGGAGAATTTGGAGTAGATATATTAACCAAAATGTTGAATGATATTTACAGCAGTGGATATTTACCCAGTGATATGCTGAAATCTGTATTTATAGCTATACCAAAAAGACCAGGAGCAATTGATTGTGAAGATTTTCGTACAATTAACCTTATAAACCATATCACTAAGCTTCTACTCAGAATCATAATGAGAAGAACCAAAAAGAAAATAAAAATGGAAATTAGTGAAGAACAGTATGGATTTGTGGAAGGAAAGGGCACAAACAATGCAATTTATACATTACGGACACTAATAGAAAGGTCAATAGAGAAACAGAGAGACATATATTTGTGCTTCATAGATTATACTAAGGCATTTGATAAAGTAAAACATGATGAACTGATTAAAATGTTGGAAGATATCAACACTGATGGAAAAGATTTAAGAATAATAAAGAATATTTACTGGAACCAAGTAGCAGCAATTAAAATGGGAAATAAAGAGGGTAGTTACGAACAGATAAAGCTAGGAGTACGACAAGGGTGTGTCTTGTCACCAGATCTTTTCTCCCTTTATAGCGAAGTAATAATGAGAGGGATCAAAGAGATGCCAGGAATACTAGTTGGAGGTTATAATATAAATAATATACGCTATGCAGATGACACAGTATTGGTGGCGGATAATTCAACAGACCTACAACAATTATTAGACGTTGTAGTAACAGAGAGTGCAAGGAAAGGACTCTCCTTGAATATCAAGAAAACAGTAACAATGGTAATATCAAAGAAAATGGTGACACCAAAATGTGACATAGAAATAGAAGGGAAAATCCTTAACCAAGTTGATAATTTTAGATACCTAGGGGCATTTATAACATCAGATGGAAGATGTACAACAGAGATTAGGAGCAGAATAGGGCAGGCAAAAGCCGCATTTCAGAAAATGAAGAGTATCTTATGCAATAAGTCACTATCACTGAATGTAAGAAAGAGAGTGATGAAATGCTATGTAGAACCAGTTTTGCTGTATGGCAGTGAATCTTGGAATGTAAATGAACAAATTAAGAAGAAATTAGAAGCAACAGAGATGTGGTTCCTGAGACGAATGTTGCGAATTCCTTGGACTGCCAGAGTAACTAACGACGACTGCCTGAAACAGGCTAACGAAATAGAACATTATATACAACAATAAGACAGAGACAAACAGCTTTCCTCGGTCATGTGATGAGAAGAGAGGCATTGGAGAACATCGTAACAACTGGAAAGATCGAGGGGAAGAGAGGCAGAGGTAGACCAAGAGAAGTGATGCTGGATGGATTGAGACGGTGGCATGGAGGAATATCAGCAGCAGAGTTGATCCAGAAAACCAAAGACCGAGATCTATGGAGAGCCATGAACGCCTACGCCAGCCGGCACTGGCACTTGATGATGATGATTATTATTATTATTGAATATTGTGAAAACATAACAACATGACATCGTTACAGGATTTTGTTGCAATTGGGAAAGATGCAGGTTTGACAGGAGAAGATCTTATATCATGGTCGGAGAAACAATTTGCGAATTGTCAGGCCCACGAAAGAGACGAGAGAGCGGCTGTACGAAATTGGAAAAGTATCGACTAGATGAACAGGAGAAACAAAGATTATTTGAGAGGGAAAAGATGGCTACGAAAATGATAGAATTGCAGCTCAAATTGCGGCAGATAAAGAAAGGTTGGCTGCAGAGAATCACAGAATTGCATTACAAATTGCTGCAGATAAGGAAAAGCTAGATATAGAGGCACAATTAAGGGGAAAAGAAATGGCTTTTAATTTGAGAAGTTAAATACAGAGAAACTTTCTGAAGGAAAAGGAGTTTGGAAATAACTTTAAAATAAAATAGTACGAGAAGGACAAGGATGAACAAATCGCTAAAAACAAAGTGGAGGCACATTCTACAGATGCCATTAAGAAGTATAATGGAGTGGTGAGTGCCTATTCGAACTGTGATTCTGTTTCTGCATGGCTAACTAATTTTGAACTCATCATGAGACACTATGGAGTTGCAGAGACCGAATGGGCAGTTTTGCTACATAGGCACTTAAGTGGTGAACCTTTTCAGGTTGTAGAACTAATTCCAGATGAGTTACGTAGTGATTACTCATACATTCGAAAGAGACTGCTATCTCATTTCTGTTTGGACGAATTTTGCCTTCGTGCATCATTCAAAATCTTGTTCCTAAAGCAGGACAGACGTTCCTTGACTTCTCTTCTCTAACCCATTGACATTTGATAAATGGGCTCGATCAGCTAATGTTAATGATGACTACAAGAAGCTACGTGACTTGATTGTTAGAGACAAACTGATCTCGGCTGTTCGTCCGTCTATGTCTACCTTCTTATTGAACAGAAATGTTCAAGTATACAGCAGATGGAGAAAGGAGGAGTCTTTCTTCGACGCCCCCAAAGACATATTTAATAATAGTTTCTCCCCATTGTGTAGAGACAAATGCATGTGATAGATCCCTTATAAATCAAGGATGCAGGGTTAAAAAGCACAACCACAGTCTGGTGGACAATATCAAAGGAGGGAAAACTACAACAACCAAAGTATCAACCGTATGTTAAACACGAGAAAAAGGGTGTGTGGACAACTTGCAAATACTGTGGTTTCACCCACGGCTCAAATCAGATGTGGTGACAAAAACCCGCAGTTTGACAGTTACATAAAGAACTTAGCAGCTTAGAAATAGAGACAGATTTAATACCTATCAAAGACAAACACAATGCTTTAAATGTAAAAGTTTTGGGCATATGTTTTCAGCTTGTCCGTTAAGACAACTGTATAAAGAAGCAAACATAGGGATGCTAACATATAGTAGTGACAGTGACTCAGACGAGACTAATCATGCAAATACGGTGGAGGTAGAATATTCTCCCATCGACCCAACTTGTGGTACCTGCCGGATCTTTCATAAAGAGGGCAACTTGACGTGTGGTCACAAGGTACAAGAGACAAATGCAGTCCATATTAACAATGGATCATTAGTTGTACATCAGGCCATTGTGAATGGGCAGAACTGTAATTTGGTCCGGGATTCCGGTTCGAGTATAGTTGGGATACATAAAAAGCTGATTAATGAAACCGACTATACCGGAGAACATGTGACCTGTAGAACTTTTGGAGGTAGAAGAGAAAAGTTTCCAGTTGCCTGGGCTGATATAAACTGGCCATATTTATCTGGAGGAAAATAAAGGTGCTGTGTGCCGACCCTTTGTGGATGTCTTTATTGGAAACATCCTGAATTATGTGATGTTTCGCTTGAGGACATAACAGAATGGGAAAGGAAGCATATTGTAGCAAACACCGTTGATAGTACACAAGTACAAAAAGAGAATTCAATTACCTCACGATGTTTGGTTTTGAACACACTCATATCAGATCCATGGGTAGTAGAACCTACAGATATTAATACAGTTCAGGCCGCAGCTATAAACGCTGCAACACGGCTACACATTATATAGAGAATAGTTTTCCCTATCGACATGATGTAGCGAAAAGAAGTGATGGAACTTGGAGTTGTGGGGTGTCACCGTCCTAGATCTCTAGGGGATTGAAACTCGGGCTCATACAGGCAACAAACTCCGTTCAGATACAATCTAGCATCATTTATTTACATGTATATTACAGTACGCTGGCGACGAGCGAGTTTTCACAAGCCAGCATTCAGCAAGTTGCGTATCACAGGAGTTTACAATGAACATGATTAACAACAATAACTCTAGCAGCTATTTAAACATATGTCTAAGACCCCTAAATACAATTGGGTCTACTATCAAGTCCCCTTAAGGTAAGCCCTGTTGCTTCCTCGATGTCCAGTCCGTGTCTGTCCTTCCACACATGTCGCAATCCGACACGGGTGGCAACTCTCTCTGAGTTTCTCGTGGACCCCGCAATCGGCGGGGCCCCATCAGTGTCCACGGGCTGTGGACACCCTGACCGGTCCTTCGAGAAGGCTCTGGATTATTCGAGCCTTCGAGTGACTCGTTCTTTCCCTTTTGCTGGAGTTATATCCCTTCGCCAGTATCTCTTACTTTATGTTGGTTACCGTCCCCTATGTGAGGCTGTGACAGGAGTCTTGTTTGCCTTCGGAAATCCTATGACCTAGGAAGTCTATCTGTTATAGCCTAGTTCAACCTTGGAAGGGTAATAGTAAGTCGAAAAGAAGAAAATTTGGTTAAAGACTTGGTTGGAGTGTAAGTAAGTGAGAAGTCATGTTTGAAGAATGGATACATATATCATCAATAAAGATTGCACGTCCTTGATGCCGTGCAATAGCAGTCTAGTTAACTTGACAAAGTGGCGGGAGCGTTCTTGAGACCCAAACGGAAGATATCTCCATTCGTACAGCCCAAGGGGTGTAGCGAATGCTTTTATATGCCTTGAAGAGGGGTCTAGTGGTACTTGCCAGTAACCTTAGCTAAATCAAGCTTAGAAATAAGGATGATGATTGAGACATATTCAAGATGAGGTCTTCACAGCTGTTCATTGGCTCAGCATCTGTAGTGGTTATGGTATTTAATTTTCTAATTTTCTATAGTCTATGCACAAACGAATGGTTTGGTCCTTCTTTTTCACCAGGACAATTGGCGAAGAATACTGGGACACAGATTTCTGTATTATTCTATTTTTCTCTAAGTCCAAAATTTCTTTATATAAATTTGATCTATAATGCAAAGGAATCGAATATGGTCTACATTTGATCGGTGTCAGATCTGTCAACACAATTGAATGTGTTATTTTGTCAGTCCGTCCAGGTTTGTTTGAGAAGATAGTTCTATAGTCGTTAAGAAGAGACAGAAGTCATGTCGCTGATGTTGTGTCAAAGTGTCAGAGATTTGTATGTCCTTCATAGTACTGTCGTCGTTCATAATTGGTACTGGAATTTCCGTATTGTCTACATCCGTCTGATTTATTACTGACGCTACTGTTTGTAAATTGTCTTCAATGTCATTGTCATCGTCGTCGAGACTAATAGTTGTCAATGTGTCGTTCAATTGGTCGTACTTGTCGTTATCCATATTGTCGGTACTGTGTGAATATGTTTTCGTCGTCGTCGTTGTCACAAGAATGAGTCGTTAACGATGCTTCGTTTGTCGAGGGGTCATTCAGTCGGGTAATTGTCGTTCGTTTCTGTTGTCATTCTTGTCAGTCTGGTTGTTGTCATCTGTTATCTGGTCTGCTGTTCGTGTCACTGTCATTTCTAGAATAGTATGGTTTTAACATATTTACAGGAATATTTTCAGCTTCCATTCAAAGAAATTTCGTAATCAACTTCCGAAATTCTTCTCACAACTTTAAATGGTCCCTGCCAAGAGGTTGATAATAAATCTCTCTTGTCAGGTAGTAATAGTAAAATATCCTTGATTTGGTTGTAATACAATTGTTCTTGCCTCTTTGTTGGCGTACTGCCTATACCTAAAACCTTCTAACAGGTATCACATGATTTACAGTGGGTTTTTATGTCACGTCAAAATTTAGGCCAATAAAATGGCTCAGGACTCTGGCCCTGGTTTTTCGTAACCCATATGACCTCCAAAAGGTGAGTCATGTGCTATATGTAGCACTTTTTCACGATGTGACTGAGGTAAAACCACTTGCTGTATCGTGGTTTGATCTTTGGTATATAATCTTGTTAGAACATTGTTATTTAATTTAAATGTCCAAGAAGCGTTTTTCGTTAATTTTGGCTTTAATCCTACTAGCCGAAATATATGTGGTGAAAGGGTTGGGATCTGCTTTTTGTTCTTCTATCAACTCGGTGGTGGTAATATGAGGTGAAATGATTTGTAGTGCTTCCTGAAGTTGGTCAGTGGGGTTTTGTGTGTCGTTTGTCTTGTTACTATGTTAGCGTGTTGTGGTGTTGTTGCACATTTACAGGCTCAGTAATTTGTGGATCGATGGCGTCCTCAATTCGAGGTGTTAATTTGATGGTATCATTGAAAGAGTCAACCGCCCCTGTATTCTGCACCTCTGTGTGAATTCATTTCGAATTACGTCATAGGTTGTCTCCCTTGTGCTTTTGGCAGTTGAGACATGCATGCGTGGCTTTCACTTTGGAATTGTGTTTGGTTTTTGGATACAGTTTTTCTGTTCCCATTCTCTGATTTCCTTTTCAGAGCAAGATCTTATGTGGGAAGAATCCCAAGGATGATATCAGCGGCAGGATTTTCTAGTACTGCACATAGCACTTGTCCTGATATAAAAGGTGTCCGAATTTCGGCAAAGTGCAAGGGGTATCTTTCAATCGTGCCTGCGAATGTGCGACACGTTACGTATTTGTGTGTGTAGTCTTTGTCGTTAACTAATGTTCTCTTAATTCCACAAAGAGTCGCCCCGGAATCTCGTATTAATGTACATTGTTTGTTGTTAACAAAACTGTTGAATAATTTAACTTACCTGTTGGTGATAAGGCGCTGCGTTTGGCCATTTCGTTAGAAACTGGGATTGTGTGACCACATAACAAGTTGTATCTAGCTGAAATTTTCTACAGGTGTTACATTTGTTATCAGTGATGGCATTAATGATGTCTACTGCATTACCTGACTCACTCGCACTTTCATTCTGGATGTCACATTCGTTCTGTTGTTCAAATCTTCATCTGAGGATGTGTCTATTAATGCGGCATTGGCCTGCTTCATCATCTTTCTCCCATCACAAACTGATGAAAAATGCCATAGCTAGAACAAAAAAAAAAAACATTTAAAGCTCTTGATATGCGTTCCTTTTGTTCCTTTGTTTCTCCACTACCATTTGGAGATGATGTGGATAATGGTGATTTGTCACACATCGCGAACTGTTCGTGCGTCAGATGACAATACTGGCACATGACTGGTTTTTGTGAACTTAGAGCGTTGTTTGAACCTATTTTCATTTGGTCTTGAAAATTTTGTGTTTGTAATCGCTGCGGTTTCATTTTGACTCATGTTTAGCTGAAAAATATCGCGGTTCGCTGTAAAATATGCGCTCCCTTTATTTTCTATTTCTTGGATAGTTTTGCAATCCATTTGTCTCAAAAATTTAGAAAAAGGTGTTGGAATTGTGCTAATAATTTTATCAATTATAATTAGCTATTTCAGTTTATCATGGTTGTTATGTGTTTTCGCTGAGGTTATCCATTTTGTACAAATATCTTGAACTGTAGACACGTTAGTCTATGAAAGTTTGGTTAGGTGATGGTGCTAATTTTGAGAAACTGACATTTCTAGGTTGGAGTCAATTTCCATTTGTTTTAGTTTTATCTGTGTTATCTGCATTTAATTGGGCTTGCTTGGTCGCAGCCTCGAGCACCATTCTGCATCTTCTTCTCTTGAGCTTGCAGTTGCATTTCTTTTCTTCAGCTTCCATTTGCATCTTCTTTTCTTGAGCTTGCAGTTGCATTTTCTTTCTTCAGCTTCCATTTGCATCTGCATCTTTTTCTCTTCTGCCTCAATTTGCATCTTTTTCTCTTCTCTTTCTGCTTGCATCTTTTTCTCATCTGCCTCAATTTGCATCTTTTTCTCTTCTCTTTCTGCTTGCATCTTTTTCTCTTCTCTTTCCATTGCCCTGTCTTCTCGTGCAATATTTTCCGCATGTGTCTTTTGTGCCCATTCTGAAAGTTTTTCCTCTTTATATCCTAACCTAATACCTACTTCAATGCACTCTTCTAATGTTGACATCTTGTAATTTAGTTATTATTACTTTCTTGAAATTAAATCCCTTTGAAATTAATTTG
>JACEFZ010004745.1:0-13525 GCA_014155875.1 Cepaea nemoralis
GTTCCAATAATAAGAAATAATGCCGGGGTTTCCTTTTTTTTTTAAAAGAAAACCCATGGGAAAATACTGAACGTACATTACCAAAAATCCAAACAGCGAAAATATCGGGGAAATGAGGGTGACGTCCTGAAAAGGTATGCACAAACTTTATGAGTGTAGAAAGCTAACAAACTAACTCCTACTTCTTATCGTGATGATATCTTTACACTTTAGAATGACTGAGTACAAAACGCTACAAACCTCCTCGTCTTAAATGATTTCATTGTATTTAAAATGACTGAAATAACAAAACACTAACTTACCGACACACTGGCCTGCTTGGGTGTCTCCTGGGACAGTAGCATTTCTCGGGTGTAAGAGGGGGCCATTATCGATTGATTGACACACACCTTTTACACTTTGAAAAGGCGCCGGTCTTAGCACAGTATCCTCTATTCGTTATAACTGTCACACAAATGAAAATAATAGAAAGGAAACATTATTTGTTTCAAGGTAGGTCCGATTCTAATGACACACTAGTAAAGCACTACATTATGATATTGAATATCTGAGCACATGATTGGCGTTGCAGTATGTGGTGAGTTAGTGTATAAGTTAAGAATCACTGGTTACATGATACCTACCCACTTGTTCAGATAACTTCCCATATGTTTAGATACCTCCTTTTATGTCTAGATATCTATCCATATGTTCAGATAACTCCGCGTATGTTTAGATAACTCCTTATATGTGTAGATAACTCTCCATATGTTCAGATAACTCTCCATATGTTCAGATAACTCCCCATGCTTAAGTCACTCGACGAGTTATCACTGATGCGTGACATTCGTGATACACATGCAATGAAGGAACTGGGCAGTTAGTAAAGACACACATTGCAACTGGCTACATTCTCACTCATCCAATGGACCCAGTGAGAGACCAGCATGCTGTTACTTGATACAGAGAAACTGTCCCACATAACGGAGTAGCCGTAGTGCAAATTCAAGGCAGACGAAGTGGGTAGCATGGCCATGTTGTGTATGTGCCCAAAGAAATACTGTGATGGTGATAACTAGAATCAGAGCTTACTAGAAAGTTCTATGTTTTATTTAAACAGGTCTCAGTCAAAAATGATTTACTACCGTATAGCTGTAAAAGGTACTATCTCTTTCTGCTAGCGCTGATGTTGGGCGGCGTTCTCCAAACCCGATAATACACATTGTGGCAATGGCTTCGGGCGGAGGAGAGGGAATTTGGGGGAGGGGACAAACCCTATCTTGGTGCGTTTCGGCAGCATTTATGCATGTTATATGCTGTGCATCTATGGCATGGGAAAAGGTTTCTGAGGAAATGCAAAGAATATCATGAACAAGAGAACATAAAATGAGCAAGTCGTACAAGTTTGCCATAAAACCGTAGACTGATTAGAGAAATTAGACGTATACTCCAATTATTTGGTATGTTATAAAAAAAGAATTGGAGAACTGGTGACAATTGGCAAGATTGGGGGAAAAAAAAACCAAGGGGAAGACAGAGAAGTAAATATCTGGATGGCTTGGCCATATCCATGGTCGGAAAATTAACAAACAAAAAACTGACGATCTGGATATCGTGCAAGATGGGAAACATGACAGTCCACGCTTACCGGCACGGCACATGATGATGATAATCATGTTGCGTGTATATAATGTTAGTTAGTTGCATATCTTTAGGATTGATAGTCAACCCCCTCATATTTTGGATGTTTGTGATGTCTTTGCAGGTTTACGTTCAGTAGTTTGCCATTGCTTCCTGAACAACAGACGCTCATACTATTGTATAAAAATAAAACCAACGCAAGGCGGTCTGTTGCCAAATCGCCCGCAGCTGTTTTTTCAAAACTCAGTATGGGGGGTTTTTCTAACAAACTCTGTACCCCTTCCCCGGGAGAGTCGACAAAGTTACGAAGTTACGAAGCGGAAGCTGAGAAAATACGGTCACTCGGCTGATAGAACTTACTGGAGCATTCACTGCTGGATTTGACAAGCCCATCTTTGCACGGACAGTCATAGTTTCCATTAAGATTCTGGCAGTCTGAATAATCTGGACACACAAGAGGATCCTCGCACTCATTAGCATCCATAGAGCAGTCGTGTGATTCCCAAGCGCTCTTACATTGACAGTATCCATGGATGTTATCACAATAGTCAGTGTTGCTCTTCAGGCATTCACATGGCGATTCACAGTTGAGACCCCAGGTCCAAACCGGGCATTCTGACAAGTTAAACAACATAAAATATGATTCAAGTAATTCATAATTGAAAAAAAAAACAACGAAATAAACAGAGTACAAAAGGTAAATCATAAGATATAATAGTTAGTTAAAGTTAGTTGCATATCCTTTACAGGACAATGCAGTCAACACCGCCATTTTTCTGCTGTCGTGATCTTTCGGAAAGTTTACGTTCAGTAGTGTGCCATTGCTTTCTGAACGATGGGCACCCATACCTCATCTCATCTCATCTCATCTTATCTAATCTCATCAGATTCCTATTGTACCTTGCCGTGTTGAGGTGATATACAAACAGCGGGAGAGTGCCCGCTTGTGAACTTCATGTGTTGAGATTCCCATGGACTCTGCTATTCTTTCTGTCCTTCGGTTACGTGGTCGGCTTCGTCTTCTGACTCCATTTGGTCCGTACACCATTGCTTTTTGTGGTATACTATAAGTGTTTAACCTTGTTACATGGCTAAACCATTTAACTTTGCTGTTTTCTGATGAAATCTAGCGTTGCTATAACCCCCTGATGTATTTATTTCTGAATTTCTCCCTCCTTATACATGAGTATTTTTATTAGGAATATAATTTCTGTTGTGATTTTTCTTTTCTATTTTTCTGTCATTGTCCAGGTTTGACATTGGTAGCATAAAGTTGGTAGGAAGATTGTGTTTTAAAGTGCTTTCTTAGTGGCTATTAATACATGTTTGTTCTTTAGTATTGGTGCCATTTGTTCAGTGAGTTGGTTTGCTTTATTGCATCTATTTTCGATCTCGTCTACTGATTTGCCATTTGATGATATTATACTTCCTAGGTACTTGAAACTCTTTACTTGATTCAGGGGTAGTCTTCTTGATGAAGCATGGTATGGCACCCATACCATTTCGTAAAACATCAACAGAACGTAGACTGCTACCAATTCGCGCGCAGCTGTGTTTTGAACGTGGCCACGGAGCCGGCAGATATAATTGCACCAGTCGCATTTACATAAATTCCATATAACAAGAGAATATAAGGTAAAAGAACATGTCCCTTCACGTGTGTTGATTTGTAAAGGTACAATGACCTACAGACACATGAAGCTCCACAACAGTGAATTAAAAGAGTAGCCTAACGGCGCTGCCCGGGCAAAATTTGGAGTTAAAAATCTACCCAAAGTATTTCAGGATCCTCGCCGGTGCTACAGAGTTTGTGCACTGTGCTGAGTTTCTCCGGACTCAGACTTCAGTTAGGAGAAGAACGGAGCACTTATGGGTTACTGCCCAGAAAGAAAGCAATGGCAAACTACCTTCTGCAAAACTTGCCAAGAAACCATAACAACTATGACAGAAAACATAATAAGAAAGAGATCTGGTGGCGAGGCAGATAAGATAACACTGGGGAAGAGTGTGACACAGGGACCAGTACTAGTAATTGTGATGACGGAGTTAATCCTGACTGTGTTACCAAGGAAATCAGACTAAGACAAAGAGTAAGAATAGGAACGTGGAATGTGAGAAGTCTGTATGAAGGGAAGCTTAAAGTAGTATGTGATGAGATTGAGAGGTTAAATATTCAAATGTTAGGAATTAGTGAACATCGCTGGAAAGGCAAGGGACATTTTACAACTGAAAATGGAAGTCTTTTCATTTATTCTGGTAGAGACGTCGGAGGCCAGAGTTGAGTGGCATTTTGTTTAGATAAAACAACTGCAAAAGCTTTACTGGGATATAATCCAGTTAGTGATAGAATCCTCACTATTAGACTTAAAGGCTGTCCAAAAAACACAACACTCGTACAGATATATGCACCTACTTCAACAGCAGAGGAGGACGAAATTGAAGATGTTTACAACATACTGCAAGACACATTAAATAAGATTGGTCATAATGATATAGCAATAATACTGGGAGATTTTAATGCAAAAGTAGGTACAGGAAGAGCTGAAAATGAGAGACACGTTTTAGGAAAATTTGGATTGGGAAACAGAAGTGATGCAGGTGATAAATTAATTGAATTTTGCACAGAAAATGACTTAATGATAGCCAACACACTTTTTAAACAACACCCAAGAAGACTCTTCACACGGAAGTCCCTGGACAGTATTACCAAAAATCAGATATATTATATTTTAATACAAAGAAAAAAAGTCGCTTAAAAGTCGACAGGGTCGACTTCATTGCACCGGGTTCCCCATTGGGCTCGGTCTCTTTCCGCATCACGGAAAGCGTCGCACAAAGCACGAACTCCGTAGCTTTTAGCGACGACCCATGGGAGTCTCTGAAACATTTAACTCATAAACCAAAGAACGCAGCCCGGAATCGAACCCACAACCTTCGGAGCACGAGTCAAACGGCTTGACCACTGTCACAGAAAAAACTGCAGTTTAATGATTCCTTGATAACTTACATATTAAAATACAAGGAAGGAGAAGGGTTAACAATCGTGTACTTCATTCTGAGAGGAGGACGAATAAAAGAGCATTGACCGACACAGATATGAAAATAGGATACAGGTGTTCGTAAAGTTCATTGCTTGATGATCTGACGGACACGGAGAAAACGGGAACGATCGGCCGACGGGAAAATGAACGGAGAATGCTTTGAAGTGCAAACGAGCGATGGACAGAGGACCAGCGCAACAGCGGAGAACGGAGCGCCCGGACGTATACGTGATTTCACTGAACTTTTGATGTTACGGGTACGGCTAATTTGATTGTAGATCAAACAATCAACGGGGAATGGGACACGCAATATAAAAAGCTGAACATGGAGTTTCTGTTTAGTGTGTGATACCAAACTTGGACGGAAAGATAGAATTATGTGTCCTGTAATGAATAGAAAATATCCTCCCTTATAATGGGATAGAGTGCTTGGCTGCGGATAAATTTCGATTCGGGGACTTACATTAATTCTATAGAGGCATATATAAGGTATTAATATATTAGTGTAATAGTAGCATAGGGATATAGGTGTTTGTTCTTAATGAGTGAAATTGCATTCGTTTATCTAGTCGTGTAAACTTTAGTGCACTCAGAAATCGTATGTCTGTATGTTTTTCGGAGGCTTTTCAGTATGGCTAGAAAAGGACTATCACATAAGAAAATTATATGAAGCAGACGCATATCACCAGATTACCTATCTTCTCCACAGGTTCAAATCTCCTATTGAAATCATAGAAGAGATGAAGGTTACTACACTTGAGCAATAAAGTACCTACTTAGAAACAACAAGAACATAGACATGTTTTAATATGAAGAAGTGATAACTTAACGTCAAATACAGAACACTGTATGCTCAAACAAATATACAACTAAAACCCTTAAAAGGAAAAGACGTTAACCGGTGGCAAGCAGGGATACTTAAAACTGCATGCAATTGCACTGTGCCGAAACATTAAACTTTGTTAACCATAGACATGGTATAGAACAGTCCATAGTAACTCTAGACAATGTTGGATAGTGGCGGTGTGTATTCAGAGGTGGATTATAATACCGTCCAAACCGGGAAATATATGAACTTCAGTGACTTACCAAATCGGATTATTTTCTGGTGATAAGACATTGAACAGTTGTTTTCTTCAAGAATTGATTAATTCCCGACTCAAGCAGGAGGAGATCATTCATGGTGAGATCACTCCATTTCTGTGTGTGCAGTCCTGTGTTTTGGCTGACAGAAAAGACGAGAAGAACTAATGCACATACGAGATCAACCGTCCTATCTTGCATTCACACTAGCAGACAATACCAACTACATATACTCAGTCCATACATACACCAGACATAGTTTTTCTTAATAAATCTTTTATTTATTGTTGAAAGGAACTGTTGTCTGAGTATGTGTTGAGAGAATAACAGAGAGAGTGAAAGAAATAGATATATGGAAGGGAAGACAGAAGGGAGGGGTGCAGACAAAAGTCAGTCAATAATCCCAACAGATAATAAGTTTGAAGATGTGCTTGTTGATTCCAACTCTCTCCCGGGAAAACAAGCTACAACCAATTCGCCACAGAGACTCCCTTAATACAAAGAAGAATCGCTAATACAAAGAAGATGGAGATCAAGCATAACATCTGCAAAAACCCTAGGAAGTGCAGACTGTGATTCGGATCATCAGTTATTAGAAGCAGATCTGAAATAAAAACTCAAAAAGCTTACCCGAGGACCAAGGTCACTTCGTTTTGATCTCACAAAAATACCAGATGCATACAACATAGAAGTTAGGAATCGCTTTGGGGTCTTGATGTCTGTACGAGAGGAAATGACACCTGATGAACTGGCAGTACAAGCTAGCGATATCTTGATAACTGCAGCCAAAGATTTAATTCCGACCAAGAAAAAACAACTTAAGCCATGGATTACATCAGACACGTTAGAATTAATAAAACAACGAAGGGAACTGAAACAGAAAGGAGGTGAATCCGATAACAGCAGGATGAAGAATAAATCTTTAACTCGAGAAATAAGAAAGAATACAAGAAAGGACAAAAACCAATATATACAAGATTGCTGTACCAGAATAGAGCAGTATCATAAGACTGGAAGAGATTACGAAATGTTCAAAGAAATGAAGTTATTGATAAGAAATGTTCAACATCAATTGCATGTTATCTGTGACAAGATGGGAAATACCTTAACAGAATCTAGACAAATTCTAGAAAGATGGCAGAAGTACTGCAGTGGAATGTATGATATGAGTGACAGTGAGGATATGAACGAGATACATGAGCCAATGACAGCAGAGACAGAACCTGAACCCTCATTAGATGAAATTGCATGGGCTATAAGGAACCTGAAGAATGGTAAATCACCTGGATGTGATAAGATACCAGCTGAGCTAATTAAAGCGGGGAGGAGAAGAAAGCATACAAATCTATCACGTATTATGTAAAAAGATATGAAAATATGGTAGATGGCGAAAAGTTTGGAAGAGAACTATCCTCATTTCAATACCAAAAAAGAGCAGCCTGAAATTATGCACCAAAAATAGAACTGTTGCCCTGATCAGTCATGCAAGTAAAATTCTACTAAAAATTATAATGGGAAGCCTTCGTAAGAAAATGGAAGAAGAAATTAACGTGGTTCAAGCTGGATTTAGACAAGGAAGATTAATAATAGATCACATTCTCAATATGCGTTTAATAATAGAGAAGTGCAGAGAATTTAATGTAAACCTATTCTCATGTTTTGTGGATTATTCAAAGGCATTTGACTGTGTACAACCGCTAACCTCTAGGCCAGGAAGCCGGCAGGGAGCTATATGATGCCCTAAATATCGGTGGTCTTGACATACCAGAAATTCGGTATGCTGATGATAGAGTATTGCTATCCACAACACAGACTGGTATAGAAACCTAATACCCTCAACCCAATTGAATAGTGAAAATCATAACTTGTAAATTAACAGTGCAAAAACACAGATAATGCATACAGATAAAACCACAATGGAGAAAGAAATATATGTTAATGAGGAAAAACTGGAGGTGGTGGAAAAATTTGAATATCTTGGGTCATTGATTACCAACAACCGGTGACACAATGAAAGAAATTAAACGACGACTATCAATTGCTCTTCAAAGACTAAAACAACTGAATAAATTATGGAATGGGACAGACAGAACTACAAAAATTAGATTTTTAAAAGCATGCATCTTTCCCATTGCAACATACGCCTGTGAGACCTGGACACTTACTAAACAAGCTGAAGCAGCGCATAAATGCCTTTGAATATAAATGTTATAGACGAGTTCTAAGAATATCTTGGGTAAAGAAAAGAACAAATGCATCAATACTTCATGAGTTGAATATTGTGGAAGGTTGGCTATTAAAGACGATAAAACAAAGAAAATTGAAATATTTTGGTCACTTGAAACGTCACGAAAGTTTGGAGAGAACGACAATAAAGGGGTATATGCCTGGGAAGAGAGGAAGAGGAAGGCCAAAGAGAAGATGAGTGCAGGATATGGCGGATGATCTCCAGATGAGTGTATCCAACGCGGGACATCTTGCTTATGATCGAGAGGTTTTCCGGAAGGTTGTTATGGGAGCGAGGTTCTGCAAAGGACATGCCGAATATTGGGCGGCGCTTACCAAACCCGACACCCCAAATTGTGCCAACGGCTTCGGGCGGAAGAGCGCAATTGGGAGGGTAAAAGCCTTAAACTGGTGCGAGGAAATGCAACCTAAAGACAGAATGTCGTGACAGGGCAGACTAGGCCCTAAGCCTTGGATGGCGGCTGGTCTAGGGTCGAAGCTCCGATGGGGCGGACAATTAGAGCATTGCTTTTCTGATCCGCCAGCTTCTGCAGCTTGTTTTGTTCCAGATGTATAGGTGTTACCTTTCTGTTTTTCTGTTTTTGTTCAGGTTTGTCTATGATGGTATTGATGAGAAGAGAGGCATTGGAGAACATCATGACAACTGGAAAGATCAAGGGGAAGAGAGGGAGGGGCAGACCAAGAGAAATGATGCTGGGTGGACTGAGACGGTGGCATGGAGGAATATCATTAGCGGAGCTGATCCAGAAAACCAAAGACCAAGATCTGTGGAAAGTCATGAACCCCCACGCCAGCCGGCATGGCACTTGATGATGATGGGCATAGAGTTGGTAGGAAGAGTATATTGTTGTATAGTGCTTTCTTATTAACTATTGATGCGTATTAGTTCTTTTGTATTGGTGCCATGTGTCAAATGAGTTTTGTGTGTGTGTGTGTGTGTGTGTGTGTGTGTGTGTGTGTGTGTGTGTGTGTGTGTGTGTGCTTTATTGCATATATTTTCGATCTCGTCTTTATATTTGCCATTTGATGAGATGAGATACTTCTTAAGTACTTGAATCTCTTTACTTGTTTCAGAAGTGTTGTTTTAGATGAATCTTTGTTGTTTTTCCTTCTTTGGTTATAGTCATTACTTCTGTTTTACGGGTGTTATGTTCCTTACACTATTCATATGGTCTTGGAATTCCGCTTGTGACTTTGCTATTAGTGCTTGATAGTCCGCAAATAGGAGTTCTTTAATGGTTTAATGTGCCGTTGGTTCTTCTTCTGTGTTCTGTTCGTCATGCGGTGTTCTTGCCGTCTCTGATTGACTGGTTTCTTTACATATGTTGTCTATATGGGTTACGAACAAGAGAGGGGACGCAACCTTTTTGTGTACTCCAGATCTTATGGTGAAGGGTTCTGAGTGTCCTCCAGTTGCTCTCACTATGCATTCACTGTTGTTGTATTAACTTCTACATACGCATGTTAAATATCTCCTCACTCCATATTGTTTAAGGATTTCCCACAGCTTGTTCAAAGGCTATCTACTCTATACAATGCCTTTTAATGGTCGACAAAGGCTAAGTAGAGTATTTCATTAAATTCGATTGATTTTTCTATAAGTTGTCTAAGAGCAAAGATGGCGTATGTGTATCCTTTGTATTTTCCTAGATCAAGTTATGTTTCGCTTAGCTGGGGTTCTATTGTAGTTCGTAATCTTTTCTCAAGAATGTTGCAAAATGTGTTTCCAGTATGACTCAAAAAGGGAAATCCCTCTGAATTGTGTGCAGTCTCTTTTACTACCTTTGTTTTTTTCCCTTCCAAATTGGAATAATTATGGCGTTTCCCCAGTCTCATGGTGTCTGTTGTTCTAGCCAAACATGGTTAAATAGTCTACGTAGCCATGCTGTCCCCACTTCTCTTGCTGCTTTAATTAGTTCATTTGGTTTTTCGTCTTGTCCCGGTGATTTATTAAATTGGGATAATTTGACGGCTTTTCCAATTTCTTTTTTCAGCATGTCTAGTTCTAGTTCTTCGATGGCATCTGTGTCGGTTTCCTGAATTTCTGTGGCATCTGATGAATGTTGAAAAGGTGTTCGAAGTACTGCCTCCATCTATTTGGGATGTTTTTTTCTTATTGTTTACTTAAGTTCTCCCTTTTCGCCGTTAATTATTTCAATTGGGTCAAAGGGTTCGTCTCTGATTCTCATCGCACTGATCATTTTGTAGAGGTTTCTAGTTACTTCCTTGTAGTTTTTATTTAGGATTTCTCCATATTCCTCAGAGTCTTTTTGTTTTTCTCTATTTACTGTTCTATTCACATGTCTTCTAGCTATTCTATATTCTTTATAATCACTGTAATGTATTCTCTTCACCCACTTGTTATAATTTTTTTTTTCTTTTTGTCTTTTACAGATTCTTTACCTTTGTATTCCACCAAATTCTTATTTTCTGTATCCGTGTTTGGTGTGTTTTCGTGGTTTCAAATATTATGTTTGCATTATTTACAATGTTTGGTTTGAACATCTCCCATTCTTCTTCCACTGTTTTTCTTTCTATAGGTAGATTTACAAAAAATTCAGTTGGTTCTTTCTCACTGCCTAGTCTCTGGTGTGTTTTAAGTTTACTGATTCACATGGCATATATTTGCCTTTTCTTTGCTTTCTTCTTCTGTTGGTTTTTATTGTGGCAATAACTGCTTTGTGGTATGCGTTTATACCTAAGTTGGGCATTGCCCTTCCGTCTAATATATGTCTCTTTCTGTTATTTAAAAAAAAATATAATATCAGTATGGCTTTTGGTATCTAGATCTTTCGAATTGTACCAGGTGTATATTTGTGAGTCTTTGTGTTTATAAAATGTGTTTGTTATATGGAGCATGCATCTTTCCCATTGCAAAATACGCCTGTGAGACTTGGACACTTACTAAACAGGCTGAGCAGCGCATAAATGCATTTGAATATAAATGTTATAGACGAGTTCTAAGAATATCTTGGGTAAAGAAAAGAACAAATGCATCAATACTTCAAGGTTGAATATTGTGGAAGGTTGGCTATTAAAGACGATAAAACAAAGAAAATTGAAATATTTTGGTCACTTGAAACGTCACGAAAGTTTGGAGGAGAACGACAATAAAGGGGGTTATATGCCTGGGAAGAGAGGAAGAGGAAGGCCAAAGAGAAGATGAGTGCAGGATATGGCGGATGATCTCCAGATGAGTGTATCCAACGCGGGACATCTTGCTTATGATCGAGAGGTTTTCCGGAAGGTTGTTATGGGAGCGAGGTTCTGCAAAGGACATGCCGAATATTGGGCGGCGCTTACCAAACCCGACACCCCAAATTGTGCCAACGGCTTCGGGCGGAAGAGCGCAATTGGGAGGGTACAAGCCTTAAACTGGTGCGAGGAAATGCAACCTAAAGACAAAATGTCATGACAGGGCAGACTAGGCCCTAAGTCTTGGATGGCGGCTGGTCTAGGGTCGAAGCTCCGATGGGGCGGACAATTAGAGCATTGCTTTTCTGATCCGCAGCTTCTGCAGCTTGTCTTGTTCCAGATGTATAGGTGTTACCTTTCTGTTTTTTCTGTTATTGTTTCAGGTTTGGCTATGATGGTATTGATGAGAAGAGAGGGCATTGGAGAACATCATGACAACTGGAAAGATCAAGGGAAGAGAGGGAGGGGCAGACCAAGAGAAATGATGCTGGGTGGACTGAGACGGTGGCATGGAGGAATATCATTAGCGGAGCTGATCCAGAAAACCAAAGACCAAGATCTGTGGAAAGTCATGAACCCCCACGCCAGCCGGCATGGCACGTGATGATGATGGGCATAGAGTTGGTATGAAGAGTATATTGTTGTATAGTGCTTTCTTATTAACTACTGATGCGTATTAGTTCTTTTGTATTGGTGCATGTGTCAAATGAGTTTGTGTGTGTGTGTGTGTGTGTGGTGTGTGTGTGTGCTTTATTGCATATATTTTCGATCTCGTCTTTATATTTGCCATTTGATGAGATGAATACTTCTTAAGTACTTGAATCTCTTACTTGTTTCAGAAGTGTTGTTTTAGATGAATCTTTGTTGTTTTTCCTTCTTGGTTATAGTCATTACTTCTGTTTTACGGGTGTTATGTTCCTTACACTATTCATATGGTCTTGGAATTCCGCTTGTGACTTTGCTATTAGTGCTTGATAGTCCGCAAATAGGAGTTCTTTAATGGTTTAATGTGCCGTTGGTTCTTCTTCTGTGTTCTGTTCGTCATGCGGTGTTCTTGCCGTCTCTGATTGACTGGTTTCTTTACATATGTTGTCTATATGGGTTACGAACAAGAGAGGGGACGCAACCTTGTGTATTCCAGATCTTATGGTGAAGGGTTCTGAGTGTCCTCCAGTTGCTCTCACTATGCATTCACTGTTGTTGTATTAACTTCTACATACGCATGTTAAATATCTCCTCACTCCATATTGTTTAAGGATTTCCCACAGCTTGTTTCTATCTACTCTATACAATGCCTTTTCATGGTCGACAAAGGCTAAGTAGAGTATTTCATTAAATTCGATTGATTTTTCTATAAGTTGTCTAAGAGCAAAGATGGCGTATGTGTATCCTTTGTATTTTCCTAGATCAAGTTATGTTTCGCTTAGCTGGGGTTCTATTGTAGTTCGTAATCTTTTCTCAAGAATGTTGCAAAATGTGTTTCCAGTATGACTCAAAAAGGGAAATCCCTCTGAATTGTGTGCAGTCTCTTTTACTACCTTTGTTTTTTTCCCTTCCAAATTGGAATAATTATGGCGTTTCCCCCAGTCCTCATGGTGTCTGTTGTTCTAGCCAAACATGGTTAAATAGTCTACGTAGCCATGCTGTCCCCACTTCTCTTGCTGCTTTAATTAGTTCATTTGGTTTTTCGTCTTGTCCCGGTGATTTATTAAATTGGGATAATTTGACGGCTTTTCCATTTCTTTTTTCAGCATGTCTAGTTCTAGTTCTTCGATGGCATCTGTGTCGGTTTCCTGAATTTCTGTGCATCTGATGAATGTTGAAAAGTGTTCGAAGTACCTGCCTCCATCTATTTGGGATGTTTTTTCTTATTGTTTACTTAAGTTCTCCCTTTTCGCCGTTAATTATTTCAATTGGGTCAAAGGGTTCGTCTCTGATTCTCATCGCACTGATCATTTTGTAGAGGTTTCTAGTTACTTCCTTGTAGTTTTTATTTAGGATTTCTCCATATTCCTCAGAGTCTTTTTGTTTTTCTCTATTACTGTTCTATTCACATGTCTTCTAGCTATTCTATATTCTTTATAATCACTGTAATGTATTCTCTTCACCACTTTGTTATAATTTTTTTTTCTTTTTGTCTTTTACAGATTCTTTACCTTTGTATTCCAACCAAATTCTTATTTTCTGTATCCGTGTTTGGTGTGTTTTCGTGGTTTCAAAATTATGTTTGCATTTTACAATGTTTGGTTTGACATCTCCCATTCTTCTTCACTGTTTTTCTTTCTATAGTAGATTTACAAAAAAAATCAGTTGTTTTCTTGTCTCAAAATGCACCTAGG
>JACEFZ010004746.1:0-34106 GCA_014155875.1 Cepaea nemoralis
GCAGTTTTTATTTGTTTCCTGTGTTTTCTGCAGGTTGGGTTGTCTGTGTTATCTGCAGGTCTATGGGTTTTCTGCAGGTCTTGTTATCTGCAGGTCTATGTTATCTGCAGGTCTATGTTATCTGCAGGTCTATGTTATCTGCAAGTCTGTGTTATCTGCAGGTCTGGGGTTGTCTGTGTTATCTGCAGGTCTATGTTATCTGCAAGTCTGTGTTATCTGCAGGTCTGGGGTTGTCTGTGTTATCTGCAGGTCTATGTTATCTGCAGGTCTGGGGTTGTCTGTGTTATCTGCAGGTCTATGTTATCTGCAGGTCTATTATCTGCAGGTCTATGTTATCTGCAGGTCTGGGGTTGTCTGTGTTATCTGCAGGTCTATGTTATCTGCAAGTCTGTGTTATCTGCAGGTCTGGGGTTGTCTGTGTTATCTGCAGGTCTATGTTATCTGCAGGTCTATGTTATCTGCAGGTCTGTGTTATCTGCAGGTCTGGGGTTGTCTGTGTTATCTGCAGGTCTGGGTTGTCTGTGTTATCTGCAGGTCTGGGTTGTCTTGTTATCTGCAGGTCTGGGGTTGTCTGTGTTATCTGCGTCTTGTTATCTGCAGGTCTGTTTTGTCTGTGTTATCTGCAGGTCTGGGTTGGTCTGTGTTATCTGCAGGTCTGGGGTTGTCTGTGTTATCTGCAGGTCTATGTTATCTGCAGGTCTGTGTTATCTGCAGGTCTATGTTATCTGCAGGTCTATGTTATCTGCAGGTCTGTGTTATCTGCAGGTCTATGTTATCTGCAGGTCTATGTTATCTGCAGGTCTGTGTTATCTGCAGGTCTATGTTATCTGCAGGTCTATGTTATCTGCAGGTCTGGGGTTGTCTGTGTTATCTGCAGGTCTGGGGTTGTCTGTGTTATCTGCAGGTCTGGGGTTGTCTGTGTTATCTGCAGGTCTGTGTTATCTGCAGGTCTGGGGTTGTCTGTGTTATCTGCAGGTCTTGTTATCCGCATGTCTATGTTATCTGCAGGTCTGTGTTATCTGCAGGTCTGTGTTATCTGCAGGTCTATGTTATCTGCAGGTCTGGGGTTGTCTGTGTTATCTGCAGGTCTGTGTTATCTGCAGGTCTATGTTATCTGCAGGTCTATGTTATCTGCAGGTCTATGTTATCTGCAGGTCTGTGTTATCTGCAGGTCTATGTTATCTGCAGGTCTGGGGTTGTCTGTGTTATCTGCAGGTCTGTGTTATCTGCAGGTCTATGTTATCTGCAGGTCTATGTTATCTGCAGGTCTATGTTATCTGCAGGTCTGGTGTTGTCTGTGTTATCTGCAGGTCTGGTGTTGTCTATGTTATCTGCAGGTCTGTGTTATCTGCAGGTCTGGGGTTGTCTATGTTATCTGCAGGTCTGTGTTATCTGCAGGTCTGGGGTTGTCTATGTTATCTGCAGGTCTGGGGTTGTCTGTGTTATCTGCAGGTCTGGGGTTGTCTGTGTTATCTGCAGGTCTGGGGTTGTCTGTGTTATCTGCAGGTCTGGGGTTGTCTGTGTTATCTGCAGGTCTGTGTTATCTGCAGGTCTGGGGTTGTCTGTGTTATCTGCAGGTCTGTGTTATCTGCAGGTCTGGGGTTGTCTATGTTATCTGCAGGTCTGTGTTATCTGCAGGTCTGGGGTTGTCTATGTTATCTGCAGGTCTGTGTTATCTGCAGGTCTGGTGTTGTCTATGTTATCTGCAGGTCTGTGTTATCTGCAGGTCTGGTGTTGTCTATGTTATCTGCAGGTCTGTGTTATCTGCAGGTCTGGGGTTGTCTATGTTATCTGCAGGTCTGTGTTATCTGCAGGTCTGGGGTTGTCTATGTTATCTGCAGGTCTGTGTTATCTGCAGGTCTGGTGTTGTCTATGTTATCTGCAGGTCTGTGTTATCTGCAGGTCTGGGGTTGTCTATGTTATCTGCAGGTCTGTGTTATCTGCAGGTCTGGGGTTGTCTATGTTATCTGCAGGTCTGGGGTTGTCTGTGTTATCTGCAGGTCTGTGTTATCTGCAGGTCTGGGGTTGTCTGTGTTATCTGCAGGTCTGGGGTTGTCTGTGTTATCTGCAGGTCTGGGGTTGTCTGTGTTATCTGCAGGTCTGGGGTTGTCTGTGTTATCTGCAGGTCTGGGGTTGTCTGTGTTATCTGCAGGTCTGGGGTTGTCTGTGTTATCTGCAGGTCTGGGGTTGTCTGTGTTATCTGCAGGTCTGGGGTTGTCTGTGTTATCTGCAGGTCTGTGTTATCTACATGTATGTGTTATCTGCATGCATGGGGTTGTCTGTGTTATGTCAACCAGCTGATATTATTTCTATTATTATTACGAGAAAGTCGTACCCATACATCCCTGGAGCATATGTGTGTATATTACAGCAGGATGTGAAATAAAACAGATCGGGAGTAATACAACTGATCACTTCACCTCAACATGCAGTGTACAGGTGGACATATTTTGTACAAGCCGGAATGCTGGAACCACATGTTTATAAACTAGCTAGTGGACAGCTCAGGGGAGACGTGGTCACTCTCACACTGGCCGCCCGGACTCCCCAAGACATTTGCTGGTGCCTAGTTTAGACAGGATAGACCAGGACACTCAGGCCAACCTGTACCAGGCCTAGAATATCCCCAGCACCAGAACTTCAGTCTTAATGGCCCTATCAGTCTGGCTATGACCGTAGAAAGGAACGAACAAACTAACAATCTTTATTTTCAAAGGGTTAAGAAATGGGCACGTAGGCCCATCTGACATTCTGCCCTTCTTCTCTAAAGAGCCGAACGTAAGACGGGCCTGCGTGCCCAATTTGTTACCCTTTTAAAATAAAGTTTGTTCGTTCGTTCTATTTATTCCCATACATGATTTCATTCAACATCACTTATGAAGCTAATCATAGACAACAAAAGAAAATAAGCATTGAGTCAATAAGCATTGAAACGAAGCAGGCAAGGTGATGTTTGCCTCAACGCCAAGGAAAACCTATTGACTCGTCCACCAGGCGACACCTCACTGCCTACCGCAGAATTGAGACGGTCAGCGACGGACGTGTAAATGTTAGTTGCATATCGATCAGAGACTGTCACACGATCAGAGATTGTCACACGATCAGAGATTGTCACACGATCATAGACTGTCACACGATCAGAGACTGTCAGACGATCAGAGACTGTCACACGATCAGAGACTGTCACACGATCATAGACTGTCACACGATCATAGACTGTCACACGATCATAGACTGTCACACGATCAGAGACTGTCACACCATCAGAGATTGTCACACCATCAGAGATTGTCACACGATCAGAGATTGTCACACGATCATAGACTGTCACACGATCAGAGACTGTCACACCATCAGAGATTGTCACACGATCATAGACTGTCACACGATCAGAGATTGTCACACGATCATAGACTGTCACACGATCAGAGACTGTCACACGATCAGAGATTGTCACACGATCATAGACTGTCACACGATCAGAGATTGTCACACGATCATAGACTGTCACACGATCAGAGACTGTCAGACGATCATAGACTGTCACACGATCAGAGACTGTCACACGATCATAGACTGTCACACGATCATAGACTGTCACACGATCAGAGACTGTCACACGATCAGAGACTGTTAGGCAATCAGAGATCGGGGGCACTCACTCCTAACGGACGTGATCCCCGGCAGACAGGCAGAAACAATCGATGTTATCGACACTCGCGTTTTTATATCTTGGCTTGTACAAGGATCATCCAGATACCAACCTCCAGCGGTGGCTAACAAGACACGGGTCGTGCTGTACTCCACAAGCATCAATCAATCCACGCCAGGTCACAATCAATCCACGGCAGGTCACACAATCAATACAAAAATACCTCCCAGTTCATCTCCTGGCTAATTTGTGGCCAATGACATGACTCAAGGTCAGAGATTTCCATGTATTGTGACACTTGCATAATTATAACTTTGGGATGATTTATTTCTAGCTTTCCAAGCGCTCATCTCATCTCATCTCATGTTCCTCTTGTAACTTGCGGTGTCGAGGTGAAGTATAAACAGCGGGAGAGTGCATGTATCGATACTCCAATGGACTCTGTTATTCCCTGCGTCCATCGTTTACGTGGTCGGCCTCTTCCTCTGCGTCCCTCTGGTCTGTACATCATTGCTTGTTGTGGTATACTGTTAGTTGGTAACCTACTTGCATGGCCAAACCATTTGACTTGCTGCTTTCTAATACAATCTAGTGCAGCTTTAACCCCCACTTTAGTCCTGATTTCTTCATTTCTGATCTTATCTCTTCTTGATACGTTAAGTATTCTTCTCGGAAACCTCATTTCTGTTGTTGTGATTTTTCTTTTCTCTTTCTCTGTCATTGTCCAGGTTTGACATTGGTAACATAGAGTTGGTAGGAAGATTGTGTTGTAAAGTGCTTTCTTAGTAGTTACTGATACATATTTGTTCTTTAGTATTGGTGCCATTTGTCCAATGAGTTGATTTGCCTTATTGCACCTATTTTAGATCTCGTCTTCTGACCTTCAATTTGATGATATTATACTTCCTAGGTACTTGAAGTAAACAAGGATATACACCTTTGCTTTATTGACTACACAAAGGCTTTTGATAGAGTTAGACATGTCAACATGGTAGATATGCTTGCAGATCTACACATTGATGGGAAAGACATTAGACTTATAGAAAACATATATTGGAAACAACAAGCTGCCATAAGGATTGATAATGAAGTGGGACAATATCAACATATGGGTTAGGCAGGGGTGTGTAATGTCTCAAGATCTTTTTTCCCTATACAGTGAAAATATTTTCAGAAATGTAGAAGACATAAATGGAATCAGCATTGGAGGACGAAACATAAATAACATTAGATATGCAGATGATACAGTATTGATTGCAATGCACAAGATCTACAACAATTAGTAGACGCAGTTGTTGTCCACAGTGAGCAGCTGGGGTTGGAATTAAATTGTATGAAGACACAGGTAATGGTCGTCACTAGGAAGAACGAAGTACCACAATGTAATATACAAGTAAATGGGAAAATTTTTCAACAGGTGAATCGGTACAATTATCTCGGAACAGTCATAACATCTGATGGGAGATGCCTTGAAGAGATTAGAACAAGAATCGCCATGGCGAAAGTAGCCTTTAGCAAGATGAAAAACATTCTGACCAATAAAAAGATGTCAATTGAAACGAGAAAAAGAGTGTTGAGGGGATACATAGAGCCTGTTCTTTTGTATGGATGTGAAACTTGGACAATGTGCAGTCAAGCTGAAAAACATCTGATGGCTGCAGAAATTTGGTTTCTGAGGAAAATGCAAAGAATACCATGGACAGACAGAAAAACCAATGACCAAGTACTACAGGAGACAAATGAAAATCGTAAATTGATTAGAGAAATTAGACGTAGACAGTCAAAATTTTTTGGACATGTTATGAGAAGAAATGGACTGGAGAACTTAGTGACAACTGGCAAGATCGAAGGGAACAGACCAAGAGGAAGACCGAGAGGAAAATACCTGGATGGCTTGGCCACATGGCATGGACGAGACAGGAACACTGAGCTGATCCACGACTCTGGTGATCGAGTGAAATGGCGAGTCATGACCGCCCACGCTTTGTGGCATGGCACATGATTGATTTAGGTACTTGAAACTCTTTACTTGTTTCAAGGGATGTTCATTTAGGTGAATCGTTGTTGCTTTTTCTTCTTTAGTTATAGTCATTACCTCTGTTTTGCTTGTGCTAATTTTCATGTTATGTTCCCTACACATTTCGTTTAGACTATTCATGTGGTCTTGTAATTCAGCTTCTGATTTTGCTATTAGTGCTTGGTCGTCCGCAAACAGGAGTTCTCTAATGGTTAGATTTGCAGTTGGTTCTTCTTCTGTGTTCTCGTCATGCGGTGTTCTTGCGGTTTCTTTTTGGCTGGTTTCCTTACATATGTTGTCTATATATGTTATAAACAAGAGAGGGGACAGGACACAACCTTGTCGTACTCCAGATTTTATGGTGACGGGTTCTGAGTGTCCTCCAGTTGCTCTCACTATGCAATCACTGTTGTTGTATAAACTTCTACATAGGTTTGTTAGATGTGTACTCACTCCATACTGTTTCAGGAATTCCCACAGCTTGTTTCTATCTACTCTATATCCATTAGGGTCAGTCCGTTTATACTTCTTATTTTTTCTAAGAGCAGTGTGAAGATCCCCTGCCGGCTTGCTAGGCCAGTCTCAGGTTAGGATAAAAAGCGCTCTACCTTGGATTTGGCTGATGCCTCTGTCTAGAGTTGATTCATGTCTCTGTCTAGAGTGTGAATGTGTAAATGTGGTTGTGCGAATGTGAATGTGTGAATGGGGTTGTGTGAATGCAGCTGTGTGAGTGCGGTTGGGTGATTGTGGTTGTGTGGGTGTGGTTATGTGAGAGTGGCTGTGTGAGTGTATCTGTATAAAGTCACCCACTTCTCACGGAATTTCTAAAACACACGTTCCCCCCAGACGCTACCGGGCAACCAAGCTGTCAATGGAAGCTGGCGCGACCGCTCCGACATAGACTAGTAATAATAAACTGGAACACAGACGTCATCGGCAGACCAGGCAAGTCAACACTGACCTCTGGCCCATGTCTCTCTCGCAGCGCACTAGATCGATCTAGCCATCAGTCTGTGTCCGTCTGCTGGTCCATCTATTCATCCAACCATTTATCCATCTGTTCATACTTCCACCTATTAACTCATCCACCCGCGCATCCATTCACCCACCCATCCATGCATCCACCCATAAACCCACC
Source organism: Cepaea nemoralis (assembly GCA_014155875.1). NCBI lineage: Eukaryota > Metazoa > Mollusca > Gastropoda > Stylommatophora > Helicidae > Cepaea > Cepaea nemoralis. Next base: position 6,808 of record JACEFZ010004746.1, read on the forward strand.
CATCCATGCATCCACCCGCCCATCCATTCACCCACCCACCAATCCATGCATACACCCGCCCATCCATTCACCCACCCACAAGCATAATCGCACATCAGAGTGTATAATGTTTATCCATCTAGCTAGCTAGTAATCTCACAATCTACCTGTCTAGCCCCCACCCTTCCTGTCGCCTCTCTTTAAATGTGACTATAACTGCAATGTTGTCTCTTGTATGAACTTTTAACGTCTTTTTTGTTTTTAGTTCACTCAATGGTCCAGAGTGGTTATCTTCCAATGTCGTCTCACTAGGTCAGAAGGTTTGCGGGGGGGGGGGGGGGGGGGGGGGGGGGGGGGATGGGGGTGGGCAGTCCTGGAGTATGTGCTCTGCTGTCTGCGACGCCAATCCACATGTGCACATGGCTGTTTCACCAATCTTGAATTTTGTATACATGTGGTTGCGTAATCTATTGTGTCCTGTTCTGATGCGGAAAATAATGACTTGTTCTGGTCTATCCATTAGGAGGTAGTCGTCTTGAGCAGGTTTTGGTGGCTTTCTGCCTGATTTGATCAATTGTTTTTTTCTTGTGGTGGTATGTAACCGGTACATCAGGGTGATGCCGAGCTAACGGGCTTGACCCCTTCACAGGTCAGTTGGACTAAAATGTTGACTTCTCGTCCTTGACTTGGGGACGTACATTACAAGCACCTCGGAAGTCAGAGTGGGTTCGTCTGAAAGCGAGGGACACTGGTAATAGGGAAAGCTAATCCATACACAAACAACAGTCCGGTACACCAGAAGCAGAAACACGTGTGTGGACTACGCTTGAATTCACAATTCTAAACCAGCCAGCACAACAGAATAAACCCAAGTGGACGTAACAGTGAGTCTTCTGTGGCGGTATTCGGGATGCCAGTCTCTGCAGAAACCCCCGAGTACCGCACATGGAGCATCACGATCCTGCTCTCACGTCTTCTGTAGCGGTATTCGGGATGCCCATCTCTGCAGAAACCCCCGAGTACCACACGTGGAAGCAACACGATCCTGGTCTCACGTGATCCGCTGGGCCGTCGTAGATGGATTGTTTGCGTTTTCCATCATTCCTTCTCGGGGGGCACTCCGGGCCAGCTGTCAAACCGCTTGTCTCGCTCTTACCAATGTTCTTTCCTTCTTCTTCTTCTTCTTCTTCTTCTTCGTCTTCTTCTTCTTCTTCTTCTTCTTCTTCTGCTTCTTCTTCTTCTTCCTTCTCTTCTTCTTCTTCTCTTTCCTTCTTCTTCTCTTCCTCTCTTCTTCTTCTTCTTCTCTTCTTCTTCTTCTTCTTCTTCTTCTTCTCTTTTCTCTTCTTCTTCTTCTTCTTCTTCTTCTTACTCTACTTTTTCTTATCACTCTTACTTCTTCTGTAGTACTGTCTTATCATACTCTTCTTACTACTAACTTAGTTCTTCTTCTTCTTCTTTCTTCTTCTTCTTCTTCTTCTTCCTTCTTCTTCTTCTTTCCTTCTTCTTCTTCTTCTTCTTCTTCTTCTTCTTCTTCTTCTTCTTCTTCTTTCCTTCTCCTCCTTCTTATTATTCGATCTTCTGTCGATGGGATTGCAAGGCGCCTGGTTGTCCACCTCCACGAGCAGTCTGTCTGACTTCGCCATGTGTTTGTGTCAGGTTGGCTGCCTCTAGACAGACTCTATCTTCCCGTGGGTGGACCTTCTGTTGTAACAAGCCAGGGCAGCGTCCTTACAGCCTACTCTCTGTGACCTCAACCCGCCGTGGCTTGGTGACACACACACACACACACACACAACTTGCACACGGGATCTACTGTTGTTTGCCTGTATCCGAGACGCCAAGGTACCCGACTCCCTACCCAAGAGATCAGGGGGATTGGACAACATTATATACCAACAGTTCCTTGGAGAGATTCCCAGTCTATGCTGAGTTCGAACCCACATGCTCCTCAGCCTGAGACGACGCAGTGATCACTGAGCCACGGGTTCCCGTTGCTGCTTGCCATGTGACAGAATATTGACGAGCGAACACAAACGTGGGTGACTCAGTCAACGACCAAGGTGGTGGAGAGAAAAACCTTCAGTTAGCGCCACCTGAGCCAGCTGGCCCCGCCACCACGTTACCGCGGTATCCAGATACCCACGTGATAAAAAAATCGATTGTTGCCCACATAACGCCAATTTTCCGGACCAGGGGAAGAAAAGAAAACATATTTCATCTGGTGTCCGGTTGCTGAACGTCTGGACCAGTTGGTTGGTTCACGATGACGGCGGCGGCGCGTCTCAAACATCGCGTTCCGGGCTGTAGTTCTACGGCTAAGTGTTGATATCATGGGCAACCGGGACTGACCCCCAGCTTGAGAATCATTGTAATACAAACAGTAATTGGTTCACTCGGCGTTGTCTGGTCGTACATGAAGGAAGGAATAGTGAACATAAAGGAGAGGTATGGAAGGAACGAATGGTGAACATAAAGGAAAGGTATGGAAGGAACGAATAGTGAACATAAAGGAGAGGTATGGAAGGAACGAATGATGAACATAACGGATTGTTATGGAAGGAACGAAGGGTGAACATAAAGGAGAGGTATGAAAGGAATGAATGGTGAACATAAAGGAGAGGTATGGAAGGAGCGAATGGTGAACATAAAGGAGAGGTATGAAAGGAACGAAGGGTGAACATACGGAGAGGTATGGAGGAATGAATGGTGAACATAAAGGAGAGGTATGGAAGGAACGAATGATGACATAAAGGAGAGGTATGGTAGAACGAATGGTGAACATAAAGGAGAGGTATGAAGGAACGAATGGTGAACATAAAGGATAGGTATGGAAGGACGAATAGGAACATAAATGAGAGGTTGGAAGGAATGATAGTGAACATAAAGGAGAGGTATGGAAGGAGCGAATGGTGAACATAAAGGAGAGTAAAGGAAGAAACGAATGGTGAACATAAAGGAGAGGTATGGAAGGAACGAATAGTGAACATAAGAACATGTATGGAAGGAACGAATGGTGAACATAAAAGAGAGATGTATGAAAGGGACGAACGGTGAACATAAAGAGAGGTTTGGAAGGAAAAAGCAAAATACAAAGTGTTTCAACAACACACATTCACCTACACGTCTCCATACCAAACCGTGTGAATGCACATCAACTCTCGTGTGTAATCACTTCAACCCACACGTCCCCAACACAACCCCACATATATCCCACATCATCCCACATATATTCCACATCACCCCCAAATATATCCCCATCACCCCACATATATCCACACCACACCACACTATATTCACATGAAGTAACATGTACCCACGACAACCATGTACCCACGACACCCCATACACTCACCCACCGACCCGAGGCACCCACCTCTACCCACATATCCAGGTTTCAATCAGCCGAGCGTTACCTGTCCCTCGGGACACAATCGGCATTGATAGATTTCTGATCGATACCATGAGCCTCACTATTGCTCGATGTAATCGATACCCGTGCTTTGTTTGTTTCCGTGAAGTGCAGAAACCAAGGTATGTTATCTTTGTGCGCTGGTACACGCACGTGTGTGTGTCAGTGTGTGTGTGTGTATGTGTATGTGTGGCAGAGAGAGAAAGGGAGAGAGAGAGAGAGAGAGAGAGAGAGAGAGAGAGAGAGAGAGAGAGAGTATTGTAGCTACACACATACATGTGTATTTACGTTGTGACACACATAGCTAGATGTGTGCATGCATTTTTGCATTCATAGATCAATATCCGTGTTCATTGTAGACGTAATAAATAAAGGTGTGTGCATAGATGTGTGTCTGTGTGTGAATGCAAAGTGACCTTACACTCATAAATATGTGTGAGTATGTCTGAGTGAATTCTGATTTTGTTGATAAATGTGCGTGTTCATTAAGGCTGTAATAGATGTGTGTATGTGAGTTGTGTGTGTTTATGTGTGCTTCGCGGCTTCACACATACACGGCGTATGTGTCTTGTGGCTTTATAGATACATTTTTGTATGTACACAGCGGCTATATGGTGCTCAAGTTTGCAACAGCCGCTGTCAGAGGATGTCAATTTGTCACAGTTGTTGCCTGATGATGTTTCTTTGTCACTCTGAAGATGTCGCTTTGTCACTCTGAAGATGTCACTTTGTCACTCTGAAGATGTTGCTTTGTCACTCTGAAGGGGTCACATTGTCACTCTGAAGATGTCACTTTGTCACTCTGAAGATGTCACTTTGTCACTCTGAAGATGTCACTTTGTCACTCTGATGATGTCACTTTGTCACTCTGAAGATGTCGCTTTGTCACTCTGAAGATGTTGCTTTGTCACTCTGAAGTTGTCGCTTTGTCACTCTGAAGATGTCGCTTTGTCACTCTGAAGATGTTGCTTTGTCACTCTGAAGGGGTCACATTGTCACTCTGAAGATGTCATTTTGTCACTCTGAAGATGTCACTTTGTCACTCTGAAGATGTCACTTTGTCACTCTGAAGATGTCACTTTGTCACTCTGAAGATGTTGCTTTGTCACTCTGAAGATGTCGCTTTGTCACTCTGAAGATGTCGCTTTGTCACTCTGAAGATGTCGCTTTGTCACTATGAAGATGTCACTTTGTCACTCTGAAGATGTCCATTTGTCACTATGAAGATGCCACTTTGTCATGCTGAAGATGTCGCTTTGTCACGCTGAAGATGTCACTTTATCACTCTGAAGATGTCACTTTGTCACTCTTAAGATGTTGCTTTGTCACTCTGAAGATGTCGCTTTGTCACTGCAGTTGTCTATTTTCATTGTGTCACATCGGCAGTTCGACGGTATCACTGTGTCACAGCGGCTGTCTGGCAATGTTAGAAATCATTCAGACTGTCTGACAAATGTCACTTTGTCACACTAGTTGTGGTGGGCGTTTTACTATGTCACGGCTGTTGTAGAATGGGTATATCCAAACTTCGGCGAGTGGTGACACTTCTGTTTATAGAATCCTCCAGTCGTGCTTGTTTCACGGTAGAGTTCAAACTGCATCCATCCATCCATCCATCCATCCATCTGTCGTATACTGACTCACAAGCCGTTACTAGCTGTCAAGATCTCCTCAAATTAAAACTAAATTGTACTAGAACGTAAACCACTGGTACCATTAAACTTGGGGGATAGTGGAACATCGACCACCGCCCCGGATTGGAAAACACACACTTCAGGAATCACGAGCGGATATGGGGTAAAAACTTCAACACTGAGAAAGCTGAGATTTAAACAGCTACACATCGATTTCCCGGCCTCATTTGTAACAACAAAACAGCGACTGGTCACAACCCAGTTGCCTGCAGAATGGTAGCTTTAACTCACCACGACTAAGTGAGAAAATTGTCTAAAGTAAGAAAGGACCATACATGCAGCAGCCAGTATTTGGAAACAACCAATCTATGACCTTACTTCTTGGTGATGTCAAATGTTGACACGTATGTGAAGCTGTCGTGTTTTGATGAGGTGAATATAATTTAGTTTTAAATCTTAGATTAATGTGAGCCTATTTTTCCCTAGAAGAAGATTTTGGTAAGTAGACTCGGTGAACACGTGTGGGAATTCTTAAGGAGTTTACTTTAATTGTTATAGTTTATAGATAAATATTAATTAAGATACCCATAATGAATTTAATTTCCTCCCCCATCTAAACAACTTAGTTAATGTATAAAACATTAGAACACATGTTATACTTTTATTTCTTAAGCTGAAACTGAATCTACCATGAATTAGGCCTTCAAGGAACTTCAGCATTATTAGTACAGTGATAAGGACATAATGTATATGGCCCACTGTAAGATTATAAAAATAGTTTACATTGCCAGCACTATAGAGAATTTAGTGGAATGTGTTAGTCGAGTAGATGGAGCACATAGTCCCAGTAGATTTTAGTTTGTTGACATAGCCATGGACAACCAAATAGTTTTTCTTTATAATTCATGCATCCATGAGAACCATATTCTAAACAGTATCATAATTTTGTGTGTTGAGTTAAGGCACCCATGCAAGTAGGTCAAATGTATTTTCCATGTTGTAAACCATCTGGAATTAATATTTGTGCCACACTCATAATAGTGGTAAACCAACCGCCATGCAAAAGTATTTTATTCATAATGCCTTAATGTGAATTGGAAGATATCCCCGAAATTAATTATTTTAAGAGCACTGGAAAACATCCTGGATTTTTCCTGTTTGCTAAATCCTGGATGAATTGCCTAAGTGTGTCTAATGATCCCAATGATCATTATGTCATTGCTGATAGCATGTCTGTGAGGATTCATGTGTGATTTCATCATTTGTTAAACAGATGTGAATGTATCATTTGATAAAACAACACCAGCATGCATGACTAAAGTTAGGTTTAAGTATGAGATTCCTTTGTAATGTCATTCTTGGTGAATCTGTGAATGTATTCTGTGTAAAGCACCTACATACGCAGGATTGTCATCCATACAGATATGATTGTGTCTGAGGAATGGGTGATATCCATTGTGATGCCATATGGTGTAAACATGTTATGTTGTCATTTGGAAAATCACATAAGTACCCCCCTTACATGACAGTATGAAGGATGTGTGATGAATGATTCCTATATGATTCCCCCTACCAATATGAATGTGTCTTGGACTGAGTGAAATTATCATACATGCATATGAATGATGTCAGAGAGAGTGAAGTGACCTCACATGCCAGAGGGAGAGGTTGACTGATGCGTGAGGGAAATTGAGTTGAGGAGTGAGTGAAGTTTACATGCTGAGAGAGAGAGGGAGTATAAGCAACAGTCAATCTCATGATAGCCGGCAACTTTGATGTGGAATGCCATGCCTATCACTAGAGAAATGCTTCGGTGTACCCCATAAATTAAAAAATAATTTAGTACACTCCGCGCATAACAACCACTTTGTATAAAATATCATTCATATCCCTATCATCTAGTTTTGTGGCGCTAAGCACGCATTATCATACATTACGCATAGCACCAGCCTCTGTGTTTGTAATTTAAGCAAAATCTCACTTTGATAAGTTGTAAGTTCATGTTAACACATATGATCTATTGTGATGATAACAATGTACTAACCAAATCAATGATGATATTGTAATGACAATGTACTAATTATTAAATAATATAATAATTTTAATTTACATGATTATAAAAAGCTAATGATGTTGATGATAATAATCAATATTACATCCATAATGGAAGAACTCTTCTCACTTGAAAGCATTTAATGAAGATAGACACCTGAATGCTATACAAGATAATACAAGAATGTCACTTATCTTGTTTATAACAAATACTCATGGAAATTGGAACTGATTTTTAAAAGCTCTTAATGTATAAGAGCAGGTCTCTCTGGCTGTGGGGTTACAACACTTTCTGTAATCCCGTTTATCACGCAGAGTCTCGTAGCGGAGCGAGATCTGAGGCTGTTCGCCCCCGCTCGTGACTTGCGGGATACTGAGCCGGCCGCTCAGAAAGCCATGCAAACTACTGGAAGCGTAATCTTTGCCAAGAGATCAACATACATGCTGAAAGAATTGCTGGGTTGACAGCTACGTCTGTAAAGATATCTAAAAAAAAATTTATACGACCCTTTTTCTTAATAGGAAAGATGAAGTAGAGAACAAAACTAGATACAGAAGAGGAATGTTCAACATAATGTCAATTCCCAATCACTCAAGGTATTACTTCTATAAACCCGAGGAACAGGCATAGGTGATGATGAAACTGCCATCTGCTAGTTAAACCTTGAAACACTTGATAGTGGAAGATTGGATTGAGCCCAACAACTATGTTGGTGATAACTACATCAAAACCCATGACTATCTCTGTCCATGTTTATTTTCTCTAAAGAACAGGACCATTTTATTGTTTTTCACTGGTTATGTCTTAGGGCTTTTACCTGTAATTCTATGTCATGTTTTTTTTGATGATATTATTAGAATTATGTGATTGATGGAATTTCAGGTAGTGGCTTATTCATGTCAATCCAGACATGACTTGGTGAAGTTTGACATGCGCAGCACCTGTTGAGTGAGCACATGGTTGAGTGATGCCTGATAGAGTAGCGCAGAACCTTATCTACCTGCAACCATTCCATTTGTCTCATAGAGAGGTAATCTTAATTAAATAATTACCTGCCAAAACAAGGAAAACAAGAGCCAACTTATGTCTACTACGCCTGAAACACTAATACTACAATTATGATAGCCAGAGTGATTCTCAAAGCTGGAAGTGGGAATCCTGATTGTAGACAGTTCTTTTTTTCCAGATCATCCAGGCTAGTAAAAGATTAGCATTAAAGGAAAAAAATATAACTGTTAATATCTACCTTATCATTGGCACATCAATTCTGTATAATTATGTATATGTATATGTCCTTATTTTATGACAGGAAATTGTAATTTTGAATACAATTTACAAAATCCATATTTGTGTTTATTAATCATAAAACTGAGGTCATGTCATGTATTGATTGATTTACTTGTCATAGTCAAATTGTTTTAAATTACCCTAGATAGAATTAATTAGTTGGTAGAGGAGAGGCAAGGAACCTCTTAGGGAATAAATTGGGTATAAAAGGGAGTACAACTTTTTCAGTATTTCCTAAAGGTATTCCTTGGTTCTCTAAAACTTCTATTTCTGGTCTCAACAATTGAGTCAGTACAGCTAATTAATTAAACGTGCAGGATCACATTGGGAAAAATGATTTTTCATCATTTATCTCTGTGGGGTTGAGCCATCACTCACACCCATATCCGACACCATCATCCATCATGTGCCATAAACGTGGGCGGTCATGTTTTGCCATCTCACTCGATCATCAGAGTCGTGGATCAGCTCTGTGTTTCTGTCTCGACCATGCCACGTGGCCAAGCCATCCAGGTATTTACTTCTCGGTCTTCCCCTTGGTCTCTTCCCTTCGATCTTGCCAGTTGTCACCAAGTTCTCCAATTCATTTCTTCTCATAACGTGATCAAAATATTTTGACTGTCTACATCTAATATCTCTAATCAGTTTACGATCTTCATTTGTTTCTTGAAGGAATTGTGCAAACTACTACCGCACCAATTCCTTACGGATGTTGAATGAATACTGTACTTTGTAAATGACAATGAAATAATTTACGAATGAATAAACAAAGTATGAACATTTTACCAATGTATAAATAACTAAGAAGTTGAAGAATGTTTACAGTCATACTATTTCAGTAAACAAACATTTCGGTATAAAACGTGAACAGGTAAACGTTTGAGCTTGCACACTCACTTCTTACCTATGGCTGTCTGAACCTGGTTTGGGTGGCCCGACTAAGAACCGAGAGGTTTCAAACCTTCGCCTTCACAAGTCTGATGAATCCAGTGCCCGAAATAATTTCCCAGATTTCAGTGACTGCCCATACAGGCAACCTGTTTTTCTGCACTGTTTCACAAACCTGTACACTTCAATATGTATCACTACAATACCGATAGGTCAACCAGAACTTTAACCACAGTACCAATGAGTCAACCAGTACATTAACCACAGTACCAATGGGCCAACCAGTACATTAAGCAGAGTACCAATATATCAACTAGTACATTAACCACAGTACCAATAAGTCAACCAGTACATTAACGACTATGCAGTACCGACTCTCTATAATCACTGTACCAAAAAGTGAAAACAATACATTAACGATTGTGCAGTACCAACGGCCTACCACCACAGTACCAATAAGTCAACCAGTACATTAACGACTATGCAATACCGACTCTCTATAATCACTGTAATAATAAGTTAACCAGTACATTAACGATTGTGCCTTACCGACTATCAACACAGTACCAATAAGTCACCAGTACATTAACGACTATGCAGTACAGACTGTCTATCACCCAGTACCAATAGGTCAACCAGTACATTACGATTGTGCCTTACCGACTCTCCCACAGTACCATAAGTCAACCAGTACATTAGAGCACGACTGTCCTACCCGCCACAGTACCATAAGTCACCCGTACATTAACTATTGTGCCTGAACGATTGATTTCGCCACAGAACTATCCTGTGCAAATTCGGTGCCAGTAGTAAGCTAGCACACTATCCAAACCACCTACCAACACATCAAACTACAAATTCACCGGCGTTAGTCACTAACTCCAGGGCCAGCGGTCACTGTGTCCGCATGGAAACGCTTAACGTGACCCATATCTGTCGTTCCGAGTGACTAGTTCCGGAGCATGTCATGAACGAGGCAGCACGACGTCCGGAGTGTCCTTGCCAGTCACGAGACTAGCAGCCGTTCCAGCTGACCATGGTTTCTGCCCCAGGTTTGAGAAGTCTGCCGACAGGGCGGATACATTATAGATGAACACACGATGTGTAGTCAGCCTGGAGTCACGTCGATAACTCGACTTCGTCAAATGGTCCTTCTGTCTGTCTATCCAGCAGTTTATAGAGGTCCTGCTGTGGTATGGTTTCTTCACCTCGTGCGGTATTTAGCATTTATGACCAGAAGGTCATGTTTCTTATCTTAGTTTTAACGAATGGTTAGTAAGTCGCATATCTTTTACTTGACGTCATAATCAATGTTTGTGAGTGTGGCTGTTTATGATTCACTCGGCAAGTTTACTTTCAGTAGTTTGCCATTGCTTTCTGACCGACCGACGCTCATGACATTGTTCACAATCAACACAAGGCATCCGCTTCCAAATCGCCTGCAGCTGATTTTGATCACGGTATGCGGGATTGCGGATCGGGTTCACTACTCTGTCACCAAAGACGCCGGCTACAGAATGGTTCTCAAGGGAATGTCCCCCAGTTACATATGTGGGAATATCCACTAGTGCCACGCCTGTGGGAATATCCACTAGTGCCACGCCTGTGGGAATATCCACTAGTGCCACGCCTATGGGAATGTCCACCCATATCACGCCTGTGGGAATATCCACCCGTGCCACACCTGTGGTAATATCCACGTGTGCCACGCTGTGGGAATGTCCACCCGTGCCACGATGTGGGAATGTCCACCCGTGTCACATATTTGGGAATGGCCACCTGTGTCGCATATGTGGGGAATATCCACCCGTGTCGCATATGTGGGAATATCCACCCGTGTCACATATGTGGCAATGTCCACCCGTGTCACATATGTGGCAATGTCCACCCGTGCCACGTCTTTGTGAATGTCCACCCAATACCACGCTAGTGGGAATGTCCACCCGTGCCACGCCTGTGGGAATGTCCACTCGTGCCACGGCTGTGGGAATGTACACCATGCCATGCCTGTGAACGTTACTGAAGACACAGCAGTCAAGTTATGACTGCTCACCGTCCACCGTCACATCCCTTCTACTCGCGTTTAGGGTAGTAGGGTGGGGTCAGTATGATACAACTGAGCCACACACCAGGAGACGAACCATACACCTAATATAATCACCACCAACTTCATCAACATATGGCACGGCAGACAGGAGTGAAGAGTCGTGGTCGCCCATGTCTGCCGCACTGGCACAAGAAGAAGCTATCTGTACGAGTATGTCCGTTAATCATCATCTTGTGCACGCCGATAACTGTGGCGGTTCACATGTCCAGATCTCACACGATTGCCAGCTGTGGATCCACTGTTGTAAATATCACTCAACTGTTTAGTTACTGTTGTCAGAATCTCCATCGCCATCGCCTGTAGGCGACGGACAACCACGACGATAACCCGACTGGCAGCTACTACGCAGATTGATACCCAGTGGTCAGCGTGACGCACGAAGCGCACGGGACTAAAAGAAGGGCTACGAGAAACATCGGCGTTAGCTCAGACTGCTTCAGGACTGCGAGACAGGACGGACATGAGAGAAAGTGTTGCGTGTATTATTCTATGCTCTATGTCAGAGAAAGCCTGTATGCTGAGTAGAGTCTGTTTAGGGACTGAGTGAGTGCTTTGTTTCTATGCATCTATGATCTTGTGTATGCATATATGTATTTGAAATGGCATTGTCGCTAATTGTGAGCGCAGCATTATATGAATGTCCGTTGAGTTATGTAATTAAAGTGTTTCAGTTATGTTGCCGAGTGTTTGGAGTACCATCATTCTTTGTGTATGATTGTTTTCACTCCTGTTAGAAAATACGAGCCACTGTAAATATAAAGTAAGACCCTGACAACTGTGTCTACTTCACATTCTTCCATCACTTCTCATTCCACCACCCTGGTGTCACCTGGCCTCGCCCTAGGTGAGGTCTTCCTGGGTATGGGTGTACCTTCTCATTTCCTCTGTACCTTCTGCCCTTTCTCCCGGATAAAACTATCTATGTATTCCGTCCATCTTTTACGATATCATCTTCTACCATTACTTAATTTTCTGACTGATTTCAAGCATCCTTTGTTTCTCTTGTTTTTCTTCATATCAATTCTCTGGTCTGTCTGTGCATAGTATTTGTTTCTTTAACATGCCTGAATTCAATGTGCTTATTCTGGTCATTTGACCAGTTTTCTGTTGCCTTCATTCATTTATTTCTGACTGCATTATTCCGGTCCCCACATGGCGGTTAGGCATTGAACCGTTAAGTTCTCTGGAGTGTTTATGCTTGTGGCTAGGTTTGCATTCGCATTTTCCTCATGTTGGACTTTTAGTATATGGTTCCTCCGCCCTGCTACTGAGTGAGTGCGTGGCGCGACACTGTGAGCTGTATTTCGTGTGGAACGCTTTTACATCTGTCCGCTGTTTGCACAGTGAACTGCATGTTCGGAACAATGGCCGGCGGTCGCTGAATTGACAGGTTTGCCTTTTCGATTCAAGAGTGCATTTTTCAGGAGACTTCGTCGCTGGAGCTACGGAGTTCGTGCTTTGTGCAGCATTTTCGGCGGGTCGCCCTGCGGAAGATACCGAGAATTGTGGGATAAACCCGGTCAATGAAGTCTTTCTGGCTGACTGCCGATTCCACTCGACCATGAACTGTATTTTTCGGGAGGACTTTTGTGTTGCATTCTGGCGGCGGCATTATGCACAGTCTACCTGTGCGGGCTGTTGGCTTGCCGAGACTCCTGTCTTTTCCAATTTCACACTGGGCAGTGAGGAGCATTGTGTGTGATATTCACTGGCACAGGAATGGAGCATAATGGGACGACCCGTTGCCATGAAGTTGGAACGCAACTAAGTAACTACTTCGTTTTTTATCTCGCATGCTTCGTTGTCATGCCTGCTTTGTTATATTTTATCATATGCTTAAGAATTCTTTAAGACACTCTGGTCTTCTAAGCTTTTGTCTTCCTTCTAGTACAATTTCTTTGCTTGTTGTATGGATTGAGCTTTTCACCATTTCCTATTGTTATTACTGCTTTGTATTTTAGGTATTGTATTGTATCTTTGTGTCAATCATTGTATTGTTCTTGACATTCCTTGTCTAATTTTAGAATATCTTTGTTAAGTGTAATATTCTTAACCTCTGTTCTTTCTCTTTCAATCTAACCAGTTCTTTCCCAGCTGGTGGAACGAGATCAATGTTACTTCCAATTCCAGGCATTGTATTTGCATGTTTCTATGCATTTCTAAATATTTTATTTACATTTGTGTAATTACGTTGATTGAGCATTTTGTTATCAGGGCTTTCCCGTGTGTAAATAGGTCTCTTATTTTGGTGAAAACCAGGCGTTTCTATTTAATTTCACCCACTCTGCAGTTTTTCTCTTCTCTCTTTGTTTTCTCCAACACCAGCCACAACACATTTTCCATTCTCTCCTTCCTCATTGTGCGTTTGAAATCTCCAAGTATTGTTTTCACTTCTTGTAATGTGGTTCCAGATCTACATATAGATATGTTGGCTTGTTTTTAACTGTGCCCACTCACAGAGCATGCTGAGGAGGGTGAAGGCAGGCGTGCATTGTGCAGTCTGGCATGCTTCAGTCAGAAAATCAAAGACACGGAGCATCTGTTGGATGTTTTCTCCGGGGCATGCTGGTGGGTCGGGAAACGAGCAGGGGGACAGAATGGCTGGGTTTGCATCGCTGGGTAGGGTATTGATGCATGATAAGGCAGACGTGGTGGGAACCCCATAGGGTCGTGTGTATAGTGCGGAAGAAGAGATGCGCCATCAGTGCCTGGAGAGAATGGTGCTGCAAGGAGTGAGCAGACGATCTCGGCCGACACTCTGTACTCCAAGGAAAGGCCAAACAGAAACATAATCAGACTGCAACTGGTATCATTAGTACTGAGACTCTTCGCTGGCTGTCGAAGATGTGGACAGAGCGCTTATGGGAATGTCCTGAGTCCTGTGATGTGGGTTCTTGGTTAATCTCAACTCAACGAATTGTAACCACGACAACCCGATCTGAAAGACAGCAATACCCACTAACTGACTTCAATGTTTGCTCGCGTCACTATTTGTTCGTGTTGATCACGTCCTAATATATCACAGTGTGTTTTCCCGTTATTAGTGTCCATGATTCCTCGCACACCAACTTGCACGGAATGTCATCGTTTCCATTTCTGGTACATTTTCCAGGTGTCCTATTTCTGCCGTTGTCCAGTCATTCAAGTTCCAATTCTAAACATGTTGGTTTTAGTTTAGCATTCAGTAGCTTGACCATGGTCAAGTATCACTTATGGCTTGTGATAGTAGCTTGACGACGGTCAGGTATCACTTGTGGTTTGTGATACTAGCTGATGACCGTCAGGTATCACTTGTGGCGTGTAATAGTTGCTTGATTACAGTCAGTATCACTTGTGGCTTGTGATAGTAGCTTGACGACAGTCAGGTATCACTTGTGGTTTGTGATAGTAGCTTGATGACAATCAGGTATCACTTGTGGCTTGTGATAGTAGCTTGATGACATCAGGTATCACTTGTGGCTTGTGATAGTAGCTTGACGACGGTCAGGTATCACTTATGGCGTGTGATAGTAGCTTGATTACAGTCAGGTATCACTTGTGGCTTGTGATAGTAGCTTGATTACAGTCAGGTATCACTTGTGGCTTGTGATAGTAGCTTGATTACAGTCAGGTATAACTTGTGGCTTGTGATAGTAGCTTGATTACAGTCAGGTATCACTTGTGGCTTGTGATAGTAGCTTGATTACAGTCAGGTATCACTTGTGCTTGTGATAGTAGCTTGATTACAGTCAGGTATCACTTGTGCTTTGTAGTAGTTCCTACAGGAAAAGGACGTCCTTAGACAATCATTACCATCGATTGGCTCTGACCATCTTTAATTAATAAAACTTGTGAAGATAATGTGGTGGTTTTCCCTTGTCTTCCACATCCACTCTTAGATATCTTACTACTGCCTTTGACAGAGAGGCATTAGAGAAATTGTGACAACTGGAAAGGTCGTGTGGAAGAGGGCAGAGGCAGACCAAGTGAATTATGCTTGAGGGATGCTTCTTCTTCATCTTCGTATCTTCTTCTTCTTCTTCTTCTTCTCTTCTTCTTCTTCTTCTTCTTCTTCTTCTTCTTCTTCTTCTTCTTCCCAGTCAATGAACCAATCAATGAATCCAATTAATAAACCCAATCAATTATTGAATATGAAACCCATTCAATGAACCCAATGAACGGGTCATTATTCTGCACCGCAGAACAGGACACAATAGATTACGCAACCATATATATACACAATTTAAGATTGGTGAATCAGCCATGTGCACATGTGGTTTGGCGTCGCAGACAGCAGAGCCATACTCCAAGACTGCCCAAAATACACAATCTAGGCAAACCTTCTGGCCTAGAGAGACAACAGTGGAAGATAAACTCCATGGACCGCTGAGTGAACTAAAAAAGACAGTAAATTCACACAAGAGACAACATTGCAGTAGTAGACATATTTCAAGCAAACGAAAGAATGACCCATCAATGAATCGACCAAAGACTCAGTCAATGAATCAATCGATTAATTCAATCAGTAAACCCAATCACTGAATGGAATAAGAGAACTCAGTCAATGAACCAATCGATTAATTCAATCAATAAACCCAATCACTGAATGGAATAAGAGAACTCAGTCAATGAACCAATCGATTAATTCAATCAATAAACCCAATCACTGAATGGAATGAGAGACTCAGTCAATGAACCAATCGATTATTCAATCAGTAAACCCAATCACTGAATGGAATAAGAGAACTCAGTCAATGAACCAATCGATTAATTCATCAATAAACCCCAATCACTGAATGGAATGAGAGAACTCAGTCAATGACCAATCGATTAATTCAATCAGTAACCCCAATCACTGAATGGAATAAGAGAACTCAGTCAATGAATCAAGCGATGAATTTAATCAATAAACCCAATCACTGAATGGAATAAGAGAACTCAGTCAATGAACCAATCGATTAATTCATCAGTAAACCCAATCACTGAATGGAATAAGAGAACTCAGTCAATGAACCAGTCCGATGAATTCAATCAATAAACCCAATCACTGAATGGAATAAGAACTCAGTCATGAACCAAGCGATGAATTAATCAGTAACTCTCAATGAATCATTGATCAGTCACGTGTTCTGGACACGACCGGAATGTCTAGATCGAGTTATCTGGAACTGGGCTGTGAATGTCTCAACATCCTTAGCTATGCACGAACCGACCTCATAGTTATACAGTGTTCAACCCTACAATCCGTACAAATTAAAGTACAACCAAGTCCATTCCCCGCCCTATGAAAAAAGTAAAGCCGTACATTAACTCCTATATCACAATGTACAAACAAAAAAAGTTGGAACCCCAATACAAAATTAAAAAAAACGATTGTGCAGTACCAACGGCCTACCACCACAGTACCAATAAGTCAACCGTACATTAACGACTATGCAATACCGACTCTCTATAATCACTGTAAAAATAATTAACCAGTACATAACGATTGTGCCTTACCGACTATCCCCAACAGTACCAATAAGTCCAACCAGTACATTAACGACTATGCAGTACAGACTGTCTATCACCACAGTACCAATAGGTCAACCAGTACATTAACGATTGTGCCTTACCGACTATCACCACAGTCCCAAATAAGTCAACCAGTACATTAAGCACGACTGTCCTACCCGCCACAGTCCCAAATAAGTCACCCGTACATTAACTATTGTCCCGGAACGATTAAATTTCGCCACAGAACTATCCTGTGAAAATTTCGGTGGCCAGTAGTAAGCTAGCACACTATAAAACCCCGTCCAACAACATCAAACTACAAATTCACCGGCGTTCAGTCACTAACTCCAGGGCCAGCGGTCACTGTGTCCGCATGGAAACGCCTTAACGTGACCCATATCTGTCGTTCCGAGTGACTAGTTCCGGAGCATGTCATGAACGGAGGCAGCACGACGTCCGGAGTGTCCTTGCCAGTCACGAGACTAGCCAGCCGTTCCAGCTGACATGTTTTCTGCCCCAGGTTTGAGAAGTCTGCCGACAGGGCGGATACATTATAGATGAACACACGATGTGTAGTCAGCCTGGAGTCACGTCGATAACTCGACTTCGTCAAATGGTCCTTCTGTCTGTCTATCCAGCAGTTTATAGAGGTCCTGCTGTGGTATGGTTTCTTCACCTCGTGCGGTATTTAGCATTTATGACCAGAAGGTCATGTTTCTTATCTTAGTTTTAACGAATGGTTAGTAAGTCGCATATCTTTTACTTGACGTCATAATCAATGTTTGTGAGTGTGGCTGTTTATGATTCACTCGGCAAGTTTACTTTCAGTAGTTTGCCATTGCTTTCTGACCGACCGACGCTCATGACATTGTTCACAATCAACACAAGGCAGTCCGCTTCCAAATCGCCTGCAGCTGATTTTGATCACGGTATGCGGGATTGCGGATCGGGTTCACTACTCTGTCACCAAAGACGCCGGCTACAGAATGGTTCTCAAGGGAATGTCCACCCAGTTACATATGTGGGAATATCCACTAGTGCCACGCCTGTGGGAATATCCACTAGTGCCACGCCTGTGGGAATATCCACTAGTGCCACGCCTATGGGAATGTCCACCCATATCACGCCTGTGGGAATATCCACCCGTGCCACACCTGTGGTAATATCCACGTGTGCCACGCTGTGGGAATGTCCACCCGTGCCACGATGTGGGAATGTCCACCCGTGTCACATATTTGGGAATGGCCACCTGTGTCGCATATGTGGGAATATCCACCCGTGTCGCATATGTGGGAATATCCACCCGTGTCACATATGTGGCAATGTCCACCCGTGTCACATATGTGGCAATGTCCACCCGTGCCACGTCTTTGTGAATGTCCACCCAATACCACGCTAGTGGGAATGTCCACCCGTGCCACGCCTGTGGGATGTCCACTCGTGCCACGGCTGTGGGAATGTACACCATGCCATGCCTGTGAACGTTACTGAAGACACAGCAGTCAAGTTATGACTGCTCACCGTCCACCGTCACATCCCTTCTACTCGCGTTTAGGGTAGTAGGGTGGGGTCAGTATGATACAACTGAGCCACACACCAGGAGACGAACCATACACCTAATATAATCACCACCAACTTCATCAACATATGGCACGGCAGACAGGAGTGAAGAGTCGTGGTCGCCCATGTCTGCCGCAGACTGGGCACAAGAAGAAGCTATCTGTACGAGTATGTCCGTTAATCATCATCTTGTGCACGCCGATAACTGTGGCGGTTCACATGTCCAGATCTCACACGATTGCCAGCTGTGGATCCACTGTTGTAAATATCACTCAACTGTTTAGTTACTGTTGTCAGAATCTCCATCGCCATCGCCTGTAGGCGACGGACAACCACGACGATAACCCGACGGGCAGCTACTACGCAGATTATACCCAGTGGTCAGCGTGACGCACGAAGCGCACGGGGACTAAAAGAAGGGCTTACGAGAAACATCGGCGTTAGCTCAGACTGCTTCAGGACTGCGAGACAGGACGGACATGAGAGAAAGTGTTGCGTGTATTATTCTATGCTCTATGTCAGAAAGCCTGTATGCTGAGTAGAGTCTGTTTAGGGACTGAGTGAGTGTTTTGTTCTATGCATCTATGATCTTGTGTTGCATATATGTATTTGAAATGGCATTGTCGCTAATTGTGAGCGCAGCATTATATGAATGTCGTTGAGTTATGTAATTAAAGTGTTTCAGTTATGTTGCCGAGTGTTTGAGTACATTCATTCTTTGTGTATGATTGTTTTCACTCCTGTTAGAAAATACGAGCCACTGTAAATATAAAGTAAGACCCTGACAACTGTGTCTACTTCACATTCTTCCATCACTTCTCATTCCACCACCCTGGTGTCACCTGGCCTCGCCCTAGGTGAGGTCTTCCTGGGGTATGGGTGTACCTTCTCATTTCCTCTGTACCTTCTGCCCTTTCTCCCGGATAAAACTATCTTATGTATTCCGTCCATCTTTTACGATATCATCTTCTACCATTACTTAAATTTTCTGACTGATTTCAAGCATCCTTTGTTTACTCTTGTTTTTCTTCATATCAATTCTCTGGTCTGTCTGTGCATAGTATTTGTTTCTTTAACATGCCTGAATTCAATGTGCTTATTCTGGTCATTTGACCAGTTTTCTGTTGCCTTCATTCATTTATTTCTGACTGCATTATTCCGGTCCCCAACATGGCGGTTAGGCATTGAACCGTTAAGTTCTCTGGAGTGTTTATGCTTGTGGCTAGGTTTGCATTCGCATTTTCCTCATGTTGGACTTTTAGTATATGGTTCCTCCGCCCTGCTACTGAGTGAGTGCGTGGCGCGACACTGTGAGCTGTATTTCGTGTGGAACGCTTTTACATCTGTCCGCTGTTTGCACAGTGAACTGCATGTTCGGAACAATGGCCGGCGGTCGCTGAATTGACAGGTTTGCCTTTTCGATTCAAGAGTGCATTTTTCAGGAGACTTCGTCGCTGGAGCTACGGAGTTCGTGCTTTGTGCAGCATTTTCGGCGGGTCGCCCTGCGGAAAGATACCGAGAATTGTGGGATAAAACCCGGGTCAATGAAGTCTTTCTGCTGACTGCCGATTCCATCGACCATGAACTGTATTTTTCGTGGAGGACTTTTGTGTTGGCATTCTGGCGGCGGCATTATGCACAGTCTACCTGTGCGGGCTGTTGGCTTGCCGAGACTCCTGTCTATTCCAATTTTCACACTGGGCAGTGAGGAGCATTGTGTGTGATATTCACTGGCACAGGAATGGAGCATAATGGGGACGACCCGTTGCCATGAAGTTGGAACGGCAACTAAGTAACTAACTTCGTTATTTATCTCGCATGCTTCGTTGTCATGCCTGCTTTGTTATATTTTATCATATGCTTAAGAATTCTTAAGACACTCTGGTCTTCTAAGCCTTTTGTCTTCCTTCTAGTACAATTTCTTTGCTTGTTGTATGGATTGAGCTTTTCACCATTTCCTATTGTTATTACTGCTTTGTATTTTAGGTATTGTATTGTATCTTTGTGTCACATCATTGTATTGTTCTTGACATTCCTTGTCTAATTTTAGAATATCTTTGTTAAGTGTAATATTCTTAACCTCTGTTCTTTCTCTTTCAATCTAACCAGTTCTTTCCCAGCTGGTGGAACGAGATCAATGTTACTTCCAATTCCAGGCATTGTATTTGCATGTTTCTATGCATTTCTAAATATTTTATTTACATTTGTGTAATTACGTTGATTGAGCATTTTGTTATCAGGGCTTTCCCGTGTGTAAATAGGTCTCTTATTTTGGTGAAAACCAGGCGTTTCTATTTAATTTCACCCACTCTGCAGTTTTTCTCTTCTCTCTTTGTTTTCTCCAACACCAGCCACCAACCACATTTTCCATTCTCTCCTTTCCTCATTGTGCGTTGAAATCTCCAAGTATTGTTTTCACTTCTTGTAATGTGGTTCCAGATCTACATATAGATATGTTTGGCTTGTTTTTAACTGTGCCCACTCACAGAGCATGCTGAGGAGGGTGAAGGCAGGCGTGCATTGTGCAGTCTGGCATGCTTCAGTCAGAAAATCAAAGACACGGAGCATCTGTTGGATGTTTTCTCCGGGGCATGCTGGTGGGTCGGGAAACGAGCAGGGGGACAGAATGGCTGGGTTTGCATCGCTGGGTAGGGTATTGATGCATGATAAGGCAGACGTGGTGGGAACCCCATAGGGTCGTGTGTATAGTGCGGAGAAGAGATGCGCCATCAGTGCCTGGAGAGAATGGTGCTGCAAGGAGTGAGCAGACGATCTCGGCCGACACTCTGTACTCCAAGGAAAGGCAAACAGAAACATAATCAGACTGCAACTGGTATCATTAGTACTGAGACTCTTCGCTGGCTGTCGAAGATGTGGACAGAGCGCTTATGGGAATGTCCTGAGTCCTGTGATGTGGGTTCTTGGTTAATCTCAACTCAACGAATTGTAACCACGACAACCCGATCTGAAAGACAGCAATACCCACTAACTGACTTCAATGTTTGCTCGCGTCACTATTTGTTCGTGTTGATCACGTCCTAAATATATCACAGTGTGTTTCCCCGTTATTAGTGTCCATGATTCCTCGCACACCAACTTGGACACGGAATGTCATCGTTTCCATTTCTGGTACATTTTCCAGGTGTCCTATTTCTGCCGTTGTCCAGTCATTCAAAGTTCCAATTCTAAACATGTTGGTTTTAGTTTAGCATTCAGTAGCTTGACCATGGTCAAGTATCACTTATGGCTTGTGATAGTAGCTTGACGACGGTCAGGTATCACTTGTGGTTTGTGATACTAGCTGATGACCGTCAGGTATCACTTGTGGCGTGTAATAGTTGCTTGATTACAGTCAGTATCACTTGTGGCTTGTGATAGTAGCTTGACGACAGTCAGGTATCACTTGTGGTTTGTGATAGTAGCTTGATGACAATCAGGTATCACTTGTGGCTTGTGATAGTAGCTTGATGACAATCAGGTATCACTTGTGGCTTGTGATAGTAGCTTGACGACGGTCAGGTATCACTTATGGCGTGTGATAGTAGCTTGATTACAGTCAGGTATCACTTGTGGCTTGTGATAGTAGCTTGATTACAGTCAGGTATCACTTGTGGCTTGTGATAGTAGCTTGATTACAGTCAGGTATAACTTGTGGCTTGTGATAGTAGCTTGATTACAGTCAGGTATCACTTGTGGCTTGTGATAGTAGCTTGATTACAGTCAGGTATCACTTGTGGCTTGTGATAGTAGCTTGATTACAGTCAGGTATCACTTGTGCTTTGTAGTAGTTCCTACAGGAAAAGGACGTCCTTAGACAATCATTACCATCGATTGGCTCTGACCATCTTTAATTAATAAAACTTGTGAAGATAATGTGGTGGTTTTCCCTTGTCTTCCACATCCACTCTTAGATATCTTACTACTGCCTTTGACAGAGAGGCATTAGAGAAAATTGTGACAACTGGAAAGGTCGTGTGGAAGAGGGGCAGAGGCAGACCAAGTGAAATTATGCTTGAGGGATGCTTCTTCTTCATCTTCGTATCTTCTTCTTCTTCTTCTTCTTCTTCTTCTTCTTCTTCTTCTTCTTCTTCTTCTTCTTCTTCCAGTCAATGAACCAATCAATGAATCCAATTAATAAACCCAATCAATTAATGGAATATGAGAACCCATTCAATGAACCCAATGAACGGGTCATTATTCTGCACCGCAGAACAGGACACAATAGATTACGCAACCATATATATACACAATTTAAGATTGGTGAATCAGCCATGTGCACATGTGGTTTGGCGTCGCAGACAGCAGAGCACATACTCCAAGACTGCCCAAAATACAACAATCTAGGCAAACCTTCTGGCCTAGAGAGACAACAGTGGAAGATAAACTCCATGGACCGCTGAGTGAACTAAAAAAGACAGTTAAATTCACACAAGAGACAACATTGCAGTAGTAGACATATTTCAAGCAAACGAAAGAATGAACCCAATCAATGAATCGACCAAAGAACTCAGTCAATGAATCAATCGATTAATTCAATCAGTAAACCCAATCACTGAATGGAATAAGAGAACTCAGTCAATGAACCAATCGATTAATTCAATCAATAAACCCAATCACTGAATGGAATGAGAGAACTCAGTCAATGAACCAATCGATTAATTCAATCAATAAACCCAATCACTGAATGGAATGAGAGAACTCAGTCAATGAACCAATCGATTAATTCAATCAGTAAACCCAATCACTGAATGGAATAAGAGAACTCAGTCAATGAACCAATCGATTAATTCAATCAATAAACCCAATCACTGAATGGAATGAGAGAACTCAGTCAATGAACCAATCGATTAATTCAATCAGTAAACCCAATCACTGAATGGAATAAGAGAACTCAGTCAATGAATCAAGCGATGAATTTAATCAATAAACCCAATCACTGAATGGAATAAGAGAACTCAGTCAATGAACCAATCGATTAATTCAATCAGTAAACCCAATCACTGAATGGAATAAGAGAACTCAGTCAATGAACCAGTCGATGAATTCAATCAATAAACCCAATCACTGAATGGAATAAGAGAACTCAGTCAATGAACCAAGCGATGAATTTAATCAGTAAACTCAATCAATGAATCATTGATCAGTCACGTGTTCTGGACACGACCGGAATGTCTAGATCGAGTTATCTGGAACTGGGCTGTGAATGTCTCAACATCCTTAGCTATGCACGAACCGACCTCATAGTTATACAGTGTCGATCTCTTTCCACTGACGTGTTGGCTGGTTGTTTGGTTTTTTTTTGCTTGTTGAACGTAAATTCTGACATCTAGTTAAGAAAGCAAAGGCAAATTACTGCACCTATAATAGCATAGACAATAAACCCGGAGTTGGCTGCAACACCCTACACAGGACATGCAAATGTTATTGTAGTCTGTTCTTTATCTCTGTAAGGCATCTCCCATCTGATAGTATCCTTGCACCTAGATATATGAATGTCTGCACTTGCCCCCAAAATAACGTCATTTAAGTGGTAATAGCAGGATTTCTAAAATGTATAACTGGGACACAACGACTCAAAAAGCTTAACAGCAGTTATCCCGCCATGACAGCTTGAAAATATGCCCCCCCAAGGACTTCTTCACCATGTTTGAGAATTAAAGACCCGTGTTCAGTGTCGTGGCGGTTGACCCCTGCTTCATCTCCCAGAAACTTTGGCTTCCACTGCCGTTCTGTCTAAACCAGTATGACGTAGCAGTAAACCAGTGTGAGGTGTGCAGTAAACCAGTGTGACGTGTGCAGTAAACCAGTGTGACATGTGCAGTAAACCAGTGTGACATGTGCAGTAAACCAGTGTGACATGTGCAGTAAACCAGTGTGACATGTGCAGTAAACCAGTGTGACATGTGCAGTAAACCAGTGTGACGTGTACACTAAACCAGTGTGACGTGTGCACTAAACCAGTGTGAGGTGTGCAGTAAACCAGTGTGACATGTGCAGTAAACCAATGTGACGTGTGCAGTAAACCAGTGTGACATGTGCAGTAAACCAGTGTGACGTGTGCAGTAAACCAGTGTGAGGTGTGCAGTAAACCAGTGTGACGTGTGCAGTAAACCAGTGTGACATGTGCAGTAAACCAGTGTGACGTGTGCAGTAAACCAGTGTGACGTGTACACTAAACCAGTGAGAGGTGTGAGTAAACCAGTGTGACATGTGCAGTAAACCAGTGTGACGTGTGCAGTAAACCAGTGTGACGTGTGCAGTAAACCAGTGTGACATGTGCAATAAACCAGTGTGACGTGTGCAGTAAATCAGTGTGAGGTGTGCAGTAAACCAGTGTGACGTGTGCAGTAAACCAGTGTGACATGTGCAGTATACCAGTGTGAGGGTGCAGTAAAACCCGTGTGACGTGTACACTAACCCGTGTGAGGGTGCAGTAAAACCCGTGTGACGTGTGCAGTAAACCTGTGTGACGTGTGCAGTAAACCAGTGTGAGGTGTGCAGTAAACCAGTGTGACGTGTGCAGTAAACCAGTGTGACATGTGCAGTAAACCAGTGTGACGTGTACACTAAACCAGTGTGACGTGTGCAGTAAACCAGTATGACGTGGCAGTAATCCCGTGTGACGTGTGCAGTAAACCAGTGTGACGTGTGCAGTAAACCAGTGTGACGTGTGCAGTAAACCAGTGTGACATGTGCAGTAAACCAGTGTGACATGTGCAGTAAACCAGTGTGAGGTGTGCAGTAAACCAGTGTGACGTGTGCAGTAAACCAGTGTGACATGTGCAGTAAACCAGTGTGTGGTGTGCAGTAAACAAGTGTGACGTGTGCAGTAGACCAGTGTGACATGTGCAGTAAACCAGTGTGACGTGTGCAGTAAACCAGTGTGACATGTGCAGTAAACCTGTGTGACATGTGCAGTAAACCAGTGTGACGTGTGCAGTAAACCTGTGTGACATGTGCAGTAAACCTGTGTGACATGTGCAGTAAACCAGTGTGACGTGTGCAGTAAACCAGTGTGACATGTACAGTAAACCAGTGTGACATGTGCAGTAAACCAGTGTGACGTGTGCAGTAAATCAGTGTGAGGTGTGCAGTAAACCAGTGTGACGTGTGCAGTAAACCAGTGTGACATGTGCAGTAAACCAGTGTGACGTGTGCAGTAAACCAGTGTGACGTGTACACTAAACCAGTGTGACGTGTGCAGTAAACCAGTGTGAGGTGTGCAGTAAACCAGTGTGACGTGTGCAGTAAACCAGCGTGACATGTTCAGTAAACCAGTGTGAGGTGTGCAGTAATCCAGTGTGACGTGTGCAGTAAACTGTGTGACATGTGCAGTAAACCAGTGTGACGTGTGCAGTAAACCAGTGTGACATGTGCAGTAAACCTGTGTGACATGTGCAGTAAACCAGTGTGACATGTGCAGTAAACCTGTGTGACATGTGCAGTAAACCTGTGTGACATGTGCAGTAAACCAGTGTGACGTGTACACTAAACCAGTGTGAGGTGTGCAGTAAACCAGTGTGACGTGTACACTAAACCAGTGTGAGGTGTGCAGTAAACCAGTGTGACGTGTGCAGTAAACCTGTGTGACGTGTGCAGTAAACCAGTGTGAGGTGTGCAGTAAACCAGTGTGACGTGTGCAGTAAACCAGTGTGACATGTGCAGTAAACCAGTGTGACATGTGCAGTAAACCAGTGTGAGGTGTGCAGTAAACCAGTGTGACGTGTGCAGTAAACCAGTGTGACAGTGTGCAGTAAACCAGTGTGACGTGTGCAGTAAACCAGTGTGACGTGTGCAGTAGATCAGTGTGACATGTGCAGTAAACCAGTGTGACGTGTGCAGTAAACCAGTGTGACATGTGCAGTAAACCTGTGTGACATGTGCAGTAAACCAGTGTGACGTGTGCAGTAAACCTGTGTGACATGTGCAGTAAACCTGTGTGACATGTGCAGTAAACCAGTGTGACGTGTACACTAAACCAGTGTGAGGTGTGCAGTAAACCAGTGTGAGGTGTGCAGTAAACCAGTGTGACGTGTGCAGTAAACCAGTGTGACGTGTGCAATAAACCAGTATGAAGTGGGCAGTAAACCAGTGTGACGTGTGCAGTAAACCAGTGTGACATGCGCAGTAAACCAGTGTGAGGTGTGCAGTAAACCAGTGTGACGTGTGCAGTAAACCAGTGTGACATTTGCAGTAAACCAATGTGACGTGTACACTAAACCAGTGTGAGGTGTGCAGTAAACCAGTGTGAGGTGTGCAGTAAACCAGTGTGACGTGTGCAGTAAACCAGTGTGACGTGTGCAATAAACCAGTGTGAGGTGTGCAGTAAACCAGTGTGACGTGTACACTAAACCAGTTTTAGGTGTGCAGTAAACCAGTGTGACGTGTGCAGTAAACCAGTATGACGTGTGCAGTAAACCAGTGTGAGGTGTGCAGTAAACCAGTGTGACGTTTGCAGTAAACCAGTGTGACATGTGCAGTAAACATGTGTGACATGTGCAGTAAACCAGTGTGACGTGTACACTAAACCAGTGTGACGTGTGCAGTAAACCAGTGTGACGTGTGCAGTAAACCAGTATGACGTGGCAGTAAACCCGTGTGACGTGTGCAGTAAACCAGTATGACGTGGCAGTAAACCAGTGTGACGTGTGCAGTAAACCAGTGTGAAATGTGCAGTAAACCAGTGTGACGTGTGCAGTAAACCAGTGTGAGTTGTGCAGTAAACCAGTGTGACGTGTGCAGTAAACCAGTGTGAGGTGTGCAGTAAACCAGTGTGAGGTGTGAAGTAAACCAGTGTGACGTGTGCAGTAAACCTGTGTGACATGTGCAGTAAACCTGTGTGACGTGTGCAGTAAACCTGTGTGACATGTGCAGTAAACCAGTGTGAGGTGTGCAGTAAACCTGACT